>ML829845.1:0-23164 GCA_009831015.1 Picea engelmannii | reverse complement strand
AATATATAGTGGCACCGTGTTGCTGGGAGTTTTGTCATTGTCTATTCAGTTTTGGGCAGTCTCACCACCTGAAATCCTGCACTGGTCCACATATCATAGCAATGCATCCAAACCAATATAATTTCACATACAAAGATTCATACTGTATTGTTTCTTAGCCAGTGGTCATGAAATCCACTTTCATCATCATTATCCCTTGGCTATTTCATAGCCCATAACCTGCAGATTAGTCTGTGACACAAACTCATACATTTCTATGCATTATCATCATGTAATTGCATACAACCATAATTTCAATTTGGTATCCACGTACCAACAACTTTAACATCAAATTTTTCAAGTTAGAAATAGATCTCATAATATCCCATAATTCAATTATCGACACCCATTCATAAAATTATCATTTACAAAATAGATTGCATCATATCCAATATCATTCTAATAGCATTTAAACCTTCATAGGATTCTCATTCACACAATATGTCACATCATATCCATCATCATCAATAACAATCAAACATTCATAGAATTTACATTCAGATAGTAGATCACATCATATCCATCATCATCATTAATATTTAAACATTCATAAAATTTACATTCTCACAATATATCACATCATATCCATCATTATCGAAATACATTTAAACATTCATAAAGAGTCATATGTCTTAAAAGTTCAAGTGTATCATTTAATAGTTTCACTTGTGAATATAAAATAAAGGTGTGTATGCCTCAGGTAATCCTAGCTGCCTAAGTCAAAAGGTGGTGTTACATACACCCA
Organism: Picea engelmannii; assembly: GCA_009831015.1. Classification (NCBI taxonomy): domain Eukaryota; kingdom Viridiplantae; phylum Streptophyta; class Pinopsida; order Pinales; family Pinaceae; genus Picea; species Picea engelmannii. Next base: position 22,380 of record ML829845.1, on the reverse strand, counting down.
ACTTTTGAGAAACATATTCTCAAGGTGGTAAAAAAAGTGAGGGATAATCTCGTCGTCTTCCCAAGTAGCAGATCTTGGACTATACTTGTCCCACTAGACCTTAACTTGGTCTACCAGACGGTTCCTGAGTTGTCGGACTCTATGGTCCAATATGCGTAATGGTTCTACCGTGAGAGTTCCCATGTCTGATATCTGCAGTTCCTTCCAATTTAGTTTATGTGATTCATCGACAACATAATGATGTAAAACAGATACATGAAAAATATTATGAGTTTTATGCAAGTGGGGTGGCAGTACGAGATGATAGGCAACGGGTCCAATTTTCTCTTGGATTCTGAACGGTCCTATAAATTGAGGTGACAACTTTGTCCCCTTCTTGAACCGTATGGTACTCTTATTAGGCCTGATATGAATGAAAACCCGGTCTCCCACTTTATAACTTCGATCGGTCCTGTGTGCATCTGCATAACTTTTCTGCCTATCCTGTGCTTCCTTTAGTCTTTGCCTAATCTAAATCACCTTTTCCTCCATCTCTTGAATCAATTCTAGCCCAACTGTTACTCGGTCTTCTAATCTATCCCAACTCAACGACGTTCTGCATGGCCTTCCATACAGAGCTTCGTAGGGTGGCATTTCGATGGAGCTATGAAAACTGTTATTGTAGGCAAACTCTACCAAAGGTAGGTACTTCTCCCAATGGGTTTGATATCCATGACATACATCCTAAGCATGTCTTCCATGGCTTGATTTACTCTCTCGGTTTGCCCATCTATTTCAGGATGATAAGTTGTGCTTAAGTTCAACTGCATCCCCAACGCTGACTGCAAACTTGTCCAAAACCTAGAAGTGAATCTGGAGTCCCTATCTAAAATGATTTTCTTAGGTATCCCATGTAAATGGATTACCTCACTTACAAACACACATGCCACATCAACGACATTGTAAGTGTCTCTAACTGGAATAAAATGAACACTCTTGGTTAACTTATCAACTATCACAAGAATGACATTGTGTCTATGAGATGTGAGCGGCAACCCCACAACAAAATCCATATAAATGACTTCCCACTTGGACATAGGAACATCATGTGGTTGTAGGAGGCCAACCGGGTGATGGTGGTCGAATTTCACTTGTTGACACTCTAGGCACTTGGCGACGAAATGGACTACATCGCGCTTCATGCCTACCCAGAAGAAGAGCTTCCTCATGTCTGCGTACATCTTCTTCACACCCAAATGTGCACAATAAAGTGCTCTTTGGGCTTCCTTCAGTATGATGCTTCGAATATCCCCATATTCAGGGATGTACATCCTTCCCTGATATCTCAATAGTCTATCTACTTCCATACTATATATCCTTCATAATTTGGATTTAATTGTCTCCCTCTTTGGAGGCTTGAAGTAACCTTTAAATACCAACTGTCTCCTTGGAGTTGCATCAACACACGTTCCCTCAAATTGACTTTTAAGGGTACCAAGGAGAAGACACGTGGTCTCCTACTCAAGGCATCTGCGACCACATTTTCCTTTCCCTTGATGTATGAAATACCAAAATTGCACTCACTCATAAACTCACTCCATCACCTTTGCCTGACATTCAGATCCCTTTGAGTGAAGAGATGTTTTAAACTTTGATGGTCCATTTTGAGCTCAAAGTTTCGCCCCACAAGATAGTGCCTCCAAAGTTTCAGAGCTAGCTTTACAGCTGCCAACTCTAAATCATGAGTAACATAAAGCTCTTCATGTTTTTTCAACTTCCTTGACGCATAAGCTATCACTCCTCCATCCTGCATTAGCATGGCCCCCAACCCTTGCTTCGAGGCATCCATGCATACTGTGAAGTCCTTTGCTATATCCAACACTCATAGAATTGGCGCACTAGTTAGTAACCTCTTAAGCTCAATGAATCCACTATCAAATTCTTCTGTCCATTCATACCTAACCCCCTTGCGCTGCAAAGTGGTGATGGGTTTCACTATTTTAGAGAATCCTTCCACAAATCTCCAATAATAACTTGGTAGCCCCATGAAGCTTCTCACCTCATGGGCATTTTTCGGCATTGGCCACTCCATAATGGCCTTTACCTTTTCTGGGTCCACAGAGATTCCTTCACCGTAAATGATATGACCTAAATAGTGGATCTCTTTCTGGAAGAAGGAACACTTCGACAACTTCCCATACAATTTGTTCTCTCTAAGGCAGGACAACACCACTCATAAGTGTTCCTCATGCTTGCTTTCGTTTTGGAATAGATGAAGATGTCATCTAGAAAAAATTGTACAAAACGGTCTAAGTACTTCTGGAATACTCCGTTCATGAGGGTCATGAATACTGCTGGCTCATTGGTCAATCCGAAAGGTACTACGACAAACTCGTAATGTCCAAATCGAGTTTGAAAGGCATTTTTTGGGATATTTCCTTCCTTAATCCTTAACTGGTGATACCCTGATCGCAAATCAATCTTTAAGAATACCGTCGCTCCTTTCATCTGATCAAAGAGGTCATATATTCACGACATTGGGTACCTATTTTTCACTGTAGCACAGTTCAAGTCCCTATAATCTATACACAGTTGTAAGGAACCATCCTTCTTCTTCACAAAAATTACTGGTGCACCCCAAGGTGAGACACTGGGCCTTATTATCCCTAAGTCCAGTAACTCTTTCAACTACATTTGCAACTCACAAAGTTCTGGCGCTGTCATCTGATATGGAGTCTTGGAAATTGGTTCTACACCAGGTTTTATCTCAATAGTAAAATCAAGATCCCTCTCAGGAGGTAACCCTGTTAAGTCGTTCGAAAAAACATCCTTAAATTTTGACAATACCGGGTACTGATCCAAGGAGGGTCCCTTCCTTTCATTCACTGCTTCCACTACATATAGTTGACACCCTTGCCTCAAGCATCGCTTAACCTTCATAGTTGAGATAAAGTGTAATGACACCTTTCTCCGTACACACTGGATCTCTACTGGTCTTCCTTCATCGTTGACACAAAGCACCCTTTTTGCAAAACAATATACCAAAGATCGATGAGATTCTAACCAATCCATTCCAATGATTAGGTCATACGCCCCGAGAGCAGTGATGTATACCTTCAACCTGGTAGTACACACTCCCAGGTATACTATACAATTATCGACGTGTTGACGGGCGAAATTGACCGCTCGCAACTGGAGGAGTGAATCTGGTCCGGGGTTGTCTAATTAACCCAAGCCATTTGGATTAATTCACTCCGATGGGTTTAGTGGCTCTGTTGGCCGATCTAAGTCCTAAAGAAAGCAAGAAAATAACTAGAGGAAATAAAATAACTTAATAAATAACAATCGCTGAAATATATATATACATCTAATATATATATATCTACAGTTTAACTAACTAATATTTGTAAAATAGTTCTAGTTATCATATGCACAATATATACAAATAATAAGTTGTAATCTAAACTCATAGAAAATCAAATGTTTAATGATTCTTCCCTTGAAAGTAATAAAGAAAGCTAAAATGCTGTTTATTTTTGAGTTTGTTTTCTTAGATATATACACTCATGAAATCAAACATTAAACTGCCTAATTTGAACAGAAAATAATAGATAGTGGAAAATGTTTTATAAATAGAAAACTTCTATATTTAGAAAGCTAACGAAATCAAATAATAGGCTAACCTGTTATTTGCATTCAATGTCTGTTCGCTGTTTGAATATCCCGCCACTTTTATCTAACGAAGTAAACCTGCTACAGATCTTGGGACTGCTCCTAATAAATGAGGAACAATAATGCTGGAGATTGAATTATAACAACAAAACATTGAATAGATATAATTACAGTAATCATATGATTTGCAAATTGCTACGACAAGATAAATATTTCTGTAAGAATGTGCATGCATGACATTTAACATAAACTAGAGATGATTCCACTAATTTAAGTTGGATAGATGATCACTATGTGTTTTGTTATGAAATAGGAAATATGGACAACATATATAAAACAAATGATATCAACTCGCAATAAACTATGTCGACAAAAGAAATCATAATCTATTATCAATTTTAAATAAACATAACTTGAATGAAAACATCATACAGAAAAGCTAAAGCTGTAATGTGCATCATATTCCATTCAAGTCTGTGATAAAAACACCCATACTCTTGCCCCAGGCTCAGATGATCCAATGTTTACAAAATAATATGTTTATATAGGTTTCAGGAAACATAACTATTTCCTGTTGATAAGATCAAATTTGTTTCAAAAATATGGGGGATGCAACCACCCTGATTTCACTGAATATCAAAAACTACCAATAGTCTAATCTATCTACTTAAAATACAAGGTTGATATCGTTGGGAGATCTCAAAAAGTGTCTCATCTCAACTTGGAAATCATAGGCTCCTTAATTATCCTGAAAAGAAATGAAAATGAGAAGATTTCAGATATGTTTTCAATTATTAAATCAAACAATTCGAATTCTTCTAACTGGCTATAGAATCTTGCGATTTTGTAGCTAGTTATAATAGCAAATTAAATCATATTTTATTAAATAAACAAAACAAACTAATCTTGTTAATAAAAAATAAATAAAAAAAATGGTTTATTCAATCAAATCGAATATCCTAACTTAAGAGTGACACAATCATGCTAAAAATTAAAAACATCATACCTCAAATCATGGAATCAAAACATATCAAGAAATTTTGGAATTTACGATAGTTGTTGCTGCCTCTACATTCTTGAAAATGACACGACCTATAGTTTTCAATCGTTTCTCCTTCCCTTGGATAATGGATTCAAGTTTGGTGTTTTTATTTATTAACACATCAACTTGGTCTCTTAATGACTTGAGTCATGACTATAGCAGCGGAACATCAGTATAGTACCTGTCGATCCATGATCGACACTCATCACACTGTGACTGTAGGGAATTTGCATTAGCACTAATAGAATTATGGATCGGTGAATCCTCCAAGCGAATGGTAGGCTTATCACAGAGTTGGATGCCAGGAAATTTGGGGTTGTCCTTTAGACAAGGAGGTAGATTTTTAACATAGTCATAGGGTTGGTCAGGGTATAGCCTGAATGACACATGGTCCTCCTCAGCCAAGAATTTTTCAATTTCTGAGTCTAAGTCTTCACTCACTTCAATCGTGTTGATTGTGTCTGCACTGGGTTTCAATTTATTTCGAGCACATCGAGAAATCAAACGACCAACCCTTTTGTTCTTGAAATTAACATCAACACTTCCCTTAATCTTCTTTCGTGTAGGTTTTTTAACAGTTTTAGTGCTATTCTTTGGATGCGAACCCGATTGAATGTCCTATTGAATGACATCAGGGTAAGTCAAGGGTTCGTTATTAGGGGAAAGATCACAGGGCAGGAACGGTGGAGAATAGGCCGTAGGGTTCACAAGGGTTTCAACAATGACCGTCTTATCTACCTGTCCCAACTCATTATTGCCAAAACCATTTCGTGAAATGAAAGCATCCCAAATATCATTTTGTGACTATAACTGGTGCATGAGGATGATTTTAATCATACTATGATGAAATAAACTTGAATCTGATCTCTGTTTCCTAAACTGTTTACCCATTTTATACAGACTTCTAAGCAGGTAGCGAGCCATATTCAATGGAAAGCCAATAAAACTCATAAGGAGGCATAGATGATATAGGAAAACCAGTTTGAATCGACCCTCACAAGTGATTAATTGTTCTCTACAACAAGTAAATCATGCCATCTAGGTTTCAATGATGAAATCGGCATACCTCAATCACAGCTGGCTATTTTTCGTGAGGTAAACAGTAACGTCCAAGGGACCTCCTCCACTTTCTCATTCTTGAACCATTTCTGACCAACTGTTGGCAATCCCATGGCTTGGCTTAAGAACTCTTCTGTCACTTCTAACTGTACATCACTGATATTTTCCCTACAACCATCAAAGGTTAAGGCAAACTCTTGGGCGACCTGGAGGTTAAAGCCCTGAAATTTTTCGATGAACAAATGCCAACCGTCCCTTTCCAAATCCTCCCTAGCGTTATCATATGAAAGCAGAGTCTGGATGCCATTTGGTTCGACCCTTACCACTGGAGCCATACTGAATGGATGGGTATTAACACAGAACTCACAGGTAGGGTTTAGAAAAAGACCACAGAGCCATATCCCCGAGCCTTATCAATACAATGCTGTGACAATTCAAATGGTGGGAAAAGTGTTAATCACAATGCGTGGGAGAAAAAACATGAAGCCCGAGACCATGCTCAGGAGTAATGGCATTCTATACTACATATGCCACCTTGGCATTGGGTACATGCTAGGACATATTACTTTAAAACATTGTGCACACATCAAAGTCTGATTGCAAAGATAGGTGATTTACAAAAATTGAACAACCAAAGGTTCCATGAAAGAAATATGGTCAAAAATCAAACCAAAATTAATAAAAAAAATCAAATACCAATTGATGGGGGTATTTCATTCAAACAACCATAAGTTTCTTAGGCATTCTTAGAATCGAAATGATCATAAATAATGAGAGCAACATGTTCATAGCAAGAAATCACAATTCTATCATAAACGACATGCTTTCAATGAAAATTTAAAATAGAACGATGACGATAGTTGCGAGTTTTCATGCTTTCAGTCATGAAAACGAAGCATGAATAGATGATAGGTAAAATGCGATGATTTACAACTGTCGTTTGAAGAAACGCTTATGAAGAGTAGTAAAATTTCATAGACCCTGTGTAGGCAGCTTTATAAAAATGATAATTATATACTTGCTGCCAACAATGGTGACATGATGGGAGAAGCAATTATCTCTGCCAAATGAACGAGTTCAGATTAGAATAATCAGAAAAAACTTCGAATCAAAAACAATGAAAAAGTTGTCTGAGCATCGCAAATAATTATAAAGCATTCCAGTTTCATACTACTGTTATTTTTAAGAGACGAAAACTGACGACAATCTTAGCAAAAGAGAGCCACGATGTTAAAGTTAAAATCTTCAATACTGTTGACAGGGCCACTACTGCTAGCAGGCGTCCATAGCCTCAATAGGGATGTCAATTAACCCACTCCGATATCTGTATCCTGTTAAGAAATTCCAGATCAGAACGAAGGACATTTAAGGTCAAAACATAATCCATATTTGAGAATTTTCTTTTACCCGACATTGCTTCGCTGCCAGTGGGCTTTTTCAATACCCCGGTGAAGTTATCTTGGCATCGTGCATGCATTTACCCGCTGCCAACAGACCTGTTCAGTGTCCTGGTGGGTTTACAAGCACTTCCCACAGCTCTCTGAAGATTTATTTAGTTTTTAAAGATATTTAATAGAGCAGGGTGACGCTGAAAATTCTAGTTTTTTAACACATCTTAATATGTCACAGACCTTGAATTTTTTTTTCAGCTGTCCCTCATTAAGATCTAGAAATCTTTTACTAATAAAACTGACTTTCAAGAACAGGGAGACATCATTGAGCTGTTCTCTTAAAGAACAGGTACAGCATAAAAAGAATTCTTATAGATGATTGTGAGTACCTTCAGTTGCAGATTGAAATCAAGAAGACGCTTTTTCAAACAACAAGTCATCTTCAACAGGGCTGCAAATTCAGAGAAATATAACAATTGATGTTTTAAAAAATTTCAGCAGTCATTTTCGAGGGGAAATTTTTCTTTTATCTTTGTCTGAGCTAGCCTGTGGTGCAGGCATATGTGTTTCAAAAGAAAGACCGATAAGAAGAAATCAAAACAAACCAAAAAAGGAAAAACACACAGCAAATCAAACAAAACAAAAAGTATTTATAAAGGGTGTATGGGAGCATCATCTGGAAAAGTACTTTTTTAGAGCTTGGCCATTCACTAGGAAGGTGTCTGGCTGTCCCTCTAAATTCTGTAAGCAAAAGGAACTGGGACCTAGTTTCTCAGCGATTAAAAATGACCCCAACCACAAGTTCTAAAACTTAGTATGCTCTCCTTTTCCCTCATGAGGTCTGTCCCATTTTAGGACAAGGTCACCTACCTCAAAATTTCTATCAGAGGCCGAATTGGAATCAAACCAGTTTTTAACAATGAGTTGATGTTCCAATTTTCGTTTTGCTTGAGCCCTTACTTCTTCTAACTTTAACAAAGTGTTAATTCGACTCTCCAAGGGGGGACAATCTTCTTCCTGTACCTTCTGCGATAACTGTAGAGATGGAAGAAGGACATTCGGTGGAAGAATCACTTCCCTGCCGTAAACGAGAAAGAAAGGTGAGTTACCCACAACAGTTTTAGGAGTTACTCTATCAGCCCATATTGCATTTAACAGTGCGTTATGCCAATTTTTATGGTTTTCGGAGACTGTTCTCTTGATAATTTTGATCAGATTTTTGTTAGTTGATTCCGCCAAACCATTTCCTTGAGGGTAATAACTGGAAGAGTACTTTAATTTAATTCCTTTTTCTAGAGAAAAATCACTCATTTCAAGAGATGAAAAATAAGAAGCATTGTCAAATACCAGGCATTCAGGGATACCGAAATGAGTAATAATATTTGAATTCAAGAAGGATATTACTTGGCTGGTATTTATAGCTTTTAATGAGGTGACCTCGGACCACCTGGTGAAACAATATGTGGCTGTTATGATGTATTTATGCTACTGCGAGGATGGCGTATTTATTGGGCCTATAATATCCAGACCCCACTACTGAAAAGGAGAGTCTACCGAAACTGGTTGTAAAGGGAATGTTGGTTTCTGTATCCGTTCGGATGCCTTTTGACAAATCACACACTTGCGACATAAGGCATGAGCGTCTTTAAAAAGGGTAGGCCATTAATAACCTTCTCTTAATACTTTATGGGCGGTGGTGTCTCCACCAAAATGCCCACCAGCTTCCCCTGCATGTAACTCCAACAAGACTTGTTCTGCTTCATCTTTTTCAAGATAGCGCATAAGTATTCCATCAAAATTTTGGCGAAACAAAATACCATTAATCAGCTGAAAAGAAGCAGATTTTAATCTTAGTGTTCTCCTTTTTTTGGGATCAAGGTGACGGGGAGTTGATCCGTGTATAAGACAAAATTTGATGTCTTTGTACCAGGAACTAATAGGGTTTTGTGCACAACAGATTTGATTTTGATAGTGCTGATATGGATTTAACATATCGGTTTCTTCTTGCTGTCCTATAGCTGAATAGGTGACCAACTTGCATAAACCTTGGCCTCTTACAATTTGTGTTGGGGTGATTTCTATGTCATATTCTTGTGAGGATTTGACCCAGTTTTCCCTTTTTTCACCTAGTTCTTTCTGTACTAACAAATTTCTAACAGCCGGGTAAGGGACAATGATTTTCATCCTTGATTTCAAAAGATAAGATTGGAAGTTTTTTACTTCTTTGAAAACAACATACGCTTGATGATATACTATTGGGTAATTAAGTTCTGCCCCCTTGAAGGCTGAGCTCATAAAGGCAATTGGGACTTCGTTATTTTCAGCGTTCTTTTGAGTTAGGACAATAGCGTAAGATTGGTTAGAGGCAAACATATAGAGGGTAAAGTCTTGCGAAAAGTCAGGGCTCATTAAAGAAGGAGCGTCTATTATGGCCTTTTTTATTGAATCAAAATCCTAACTTTCTAAAGGTCCCCAATGGTACTGTACGTCCTTTTTTATTAAGTTTTGTAATGGTCTCACCATTTCTGAAAAACTGGGGACAAATCTCCTAGCAAAGTTTATCTGTCCTAAGAAAGATTGCATGGACTTTTTTGACAAGGGAGGAGGCAATTTCAAAATGACTTGGGTTCTTTCAGGGTCGATAATCATCCCTTCATTCGATACAACGAATCCAAGGAGCTTACCTTCTTCTACTGCGAAGACATATTTTTTAGGATTTAAAGAAATTTCATACTTACGACATCACTGTAGAACAGATCTTAAATGAGCTAGATGATCTTCTTTATTTTTTGAGAAGACAGTGACATCATCTAGGTAAACTACTACAGATTGATTGATTAAGCCACGAAAAGTGATGTCCATCACTCTATGAAAAGTGGCGCCGACATTTATGAGTCCAAAGGGCATCTTCCTATAAGCATAGGTGCCCCATGGGGTACGGAAAGTAGTTTCGAGGTGGTATGAGGGAGGCATAAGGACTTGGTTATACCCTGAAAAACCATCCAACAAGGATAATATTTCAGAACCAGATACCTGTTGAAGGATCTGTTCCATGGGAGGGACAGGGTAGTTGTCTTTATCAGACGCTCGGTTAAGATTTTCGAAATCGACACATAGTCGGATTTCACCACTTTTCTTTCTGACAGGGACAAGATTAGAGACCCATTATGTATGCCTAACTGGGAATATTATTTTAGCATTCAAGAGTTTGTTTAATTCCTTCTGGACCGTTGGTTCGAGTTTAGGATGCATTTTCCTTAACTTTTGTTGAAAAGGTTGGGTTTGGGGTTTCATGGGAATAATGTGTTGTATGATGTTAGGATCAAAGGTTTTTAGGTTGTCGTATGTCCAGGAAAAAACATCTTTGAATTCCTTAAACAACTTAATAAATGCTACCTTTTCTTGCTCAGAACACCCCAACCCTAAATTAATGCACTGTGGGTTGTCTTTAGTTCCCAAATTTACTTTTTCATGTGTCAAGGAGGAACTATTCGTTTTACAGTTCACTGATTTTCTGAACTTATCGTGAAGATCATAAAATTTTTCTAATCTAACCACAGATTTTGGGATAGAGTTTACCATGTCTGATGCAGATTTTGGGGATCTCAGATTTGGTATTACCGTAAAGTCGCGAAGATTTTTGCCATGGGTACCTTCATCGATCACTGCGCCCTGGAAAGTTTCTTCCATATGCAGAAAACTTATGATCTATTGATCGTCATCGAAGACTCTCCAATTCATGATGTTGTCTAGGACGAATGGTCTGAACAACGGTTCGACGAAAAATGCATTCATAGATAAGCCGTCTGCAGGAAAAAGTTTTGAAGCGACGTTAGCTAACAAATCAGCTTCAAAATTATTCAATCTACAAATAGAATTTATGCTAAATGCGGAAAACGTATTCATGAAATTCCATACCTCAGTCTGATAGATTTTTAGGTGTGGGGATAAACAGTGGATAGAATTTTTTACCTGTCTAACCACGATTTCTGAATCACCAAAGACAGTCAAATTTTGAATGTTCAAATCTAGTGTTTTTCTGAGGCCTTGCAGGAGTGCCTCATATTCGACCGTGTTGTTTGTACATTCAAATTCTAACCGGCAAGCAATCAAAGTCTTGTTACCTGCTGGATCAATTAGCACGCACCCTGGACCGGCTCCTTCCTTAGATTTTAACCCATCAAAGTAAAGAGACCATATTTGATTTTCGTTAGGTGCATGTGACCACTGAGAGAAGGTTGTTGACTGTGTGCATGTCATAATTTCAGATTGTTGTTCTAGATCAATGATGGTAGAAGTTTCGACCATGAAATTGCCGAAAAAAGTATCCATCCCCTGTATTTCAAGCGAATTGGTAGAAGGAGTGAATGGTTCATTGGGGTCATTTAAATAAGTTACCATGAACTTCAGATAACGTTCACGATTTACCTTGATTCTGTTAGGCTTTCCATTCTTGAGAAGCCACAAGTGAGACCAATCCGTCGCAAAATAGCCATGTAATTGTTCTAACCAGTCTCTACTTAAAAAAAAACCATAAACTTCTGGGATATCTACAACAATGATATCAATCACTTGATGGACTTTAGGATTAGATGACAATCTTATAAGCACATTTTTTAATTCGCCTATCACTTTAACACTAGTTCGATCAAGCTGGATAATTTTCAAGCTAGATGGTTGAACTTCAGCATTAATCTTTTGACATATAGACCAAGGCATTACGTTAGATGACGCACCTAAATCTACCATATAGTTATGTACATTCCTATTGAAAATTTCAAAAGTCAACAAAAATGGAGGGGCATTTCTGCGAGTATTAACAGTAGAAGTTTTCTTTTTTTTTAATCACAGCCTGTGAAACTGGTTTATCTATATTTGTTACACTATTTACAGGAAGGTATCTTTTGTCATGAAGCTCGGATGTAGTTTTGGCAGAGGCCTTTTGAGGAATTTTGGGGTTGTTTTGAACACCTTTGTTGCTATTCGAATTGATATTTTTGTTGTTCTCCGCAATATTCTGCAACATCTTTTGCAAAAGAAAAGGGAATTATAATAATTCATAAACAAAAATGTTAGCCCTAAGCTTTTTTAGATCTTCAATCAAATCATAATCTAAACTAGGGTTTGCTGAATTCTGTTTAGGCTCAATCGATTTAGACTATTTTGGAGGCAAAGTAGTTGTAATTTCAGAAGAAGGCTTATTTGTTGTCTTGCTCCTAGTATTGTAAGGATGCACTGTTTCAAAATTATCTTGAAAAATGCTATCCGAAAAATGTCCAAAAATGTTCGGAGAGGATTCATCTTCTTCTACTATTTCTTGTTTAGCTACTTCTTCAGGAATCTCGGGAGGAATCAAGTTATCGTGTGCTTCTAGGATCATTTGAATAGAAAATTGTAGGCTTTCTAGATTTAGGCCTTCATCATTTGAGTTAGATTGGTTTGTGGGAAAAGGTTTCCTAAAAGGAGGTTTGTAAGGCCCTTTGCTCGAAGAAGCCTCTTCAGCCGACCTTTTCAAATCTATAACTTGATTGGACAATTTTTGAACGACTTTCTGTAAGTTTTCTAAATCCAAACTCTCAGGTTGAGCTTTGTTTTGGGGAGGTCTAGGAAGGATTTCGATTTTATTCTTGGAGGATGAACTAGTCTCTATCTTGTTACCGGTATTGTCTTTTAAGCTGAGAATATCTTTATCGATCTGACTAGCCTCTTCGAAGGCTTCTATCAATGTGGCTTTTTTGGACCTCTTTACCCAGATGGCTATGTTTTGATGTAAGGATTTCATGTAATATGCGACAATAAGGTTCTCGGCAGGCATTGAATCCATGGGGATTTAGTTCTTTAGTGTCAGGAACCTTTGATTAAAGTCTTTGATCTTTTCTTTGGGGTTCATTTTTAAACTAGAAAGCTCCATGACTAGAACTTCAGGAGACTTGTCGTCTCCAAACTTCTCAAGGAAACAAGACTCAAATTTATCCCATGAAACGATGGTGTGGGGCTGTTGGGAAAAGTACCAGGTAGAGGCATTGCCTTCAAAGGTGTAGGGAAACAATCTATAGACTATGTCTTCATGCTCAACACTATGGAGCCTAATGGCTAGCATAAACTTTTTGATGTGATCTTCAACGATCTATTTGGAGTCCGGGTCAAATTTACGGAGCCATTTCTCTGGGTGTTTGGGTAAAGGATGTTGAGGCCTAGGTATGGCCACTGCATCTTAGTCGAGCCAGGGTCTAGCGGGATTGTTTGGATTGGCCATAGGTGTGGGTGGTGTCGAAGGCTGAGATGAGGAACTGCCTTTGTTTGAGGATTCTTCTCCAGAAGAAGAAGGAGATGAAGGGGGTGGTGATGGTGGAATACCAGACCCTCCTGCTGCAAGAGTGAGGATATGATCTGGATCTGTAGGGTTTAAGGTAAGGTCAGTACCTGTGAGTTGTTCCCTGATATCAAAGAAGTCTAATGGTTGGTTCAAAGGTCAAATTGGTTGTCTGATATGGGCTAAGGCACTATGCGTTCTTATGAGGGATTGACGAACAATCTCTTGTATGTCACCACCTGGGGGACTTGGAGTTACTGGTTCAACTGTGATTCGTAGATTGTCATTTGATGTGATTGTTGTTTGAGGGACGATATTGTCGTCTGAACGAATTCTAGTTACTATAGGTGAGCGGGTAGGTGGGGGAGGAGTCTTATGACCTCCTCATGCCATTAATAGTTTTCAGTCCCTCCTTCTAGCGCCATTTGTTGATGGGCGAAATTGACCGCTCGTCAACTGGAGGAGTGAATCCGGTTCAGGGTTGTTTAATTAACCCATGTCGTTTGGATTAATTCACTCCTATGGGTTTAGCGGCTTCGTTGGCCAATCTAAGTCCTAAAGAAAGCAATAAAATAACTAAAGGAAATAAAATAACTTAATAAATAACAATCGCTGAAAAATATATATACATCTAATATATATATCTACAGTTTAACTAACTAATATTTGTAAAATAGTTCTAGTTATCATATGCAAAATATATACAAATAATAAGTTTTAATCTAAACTCATAGAAAATCAAATGTTTAATGATTCTTCCGTTGAAAGTAATAAAGAAAGCTAAAATACTGTTTATTTTTGAGTTTGTTTTCTTAGATATATACACTCATGAAATCAAACATTAAACTGCCTAATTTGAACATAAAATAATAGATAGTGGAAAATGTTTTATAAATAGAAAACTTCTATATTTAGCAAGCTAACGAAATCAAATAATAGGCTAACCTGTTATTTGCATTCAATGTCTATTCGTTGTTTGAATATTCAACCACTTTTATTTGACAAAGTAAACCTACTACAGATCTTGGGATTGCTCCTAATAAACGAGGAACGATAATGCTGGAGATTGAATTATAACAAAAAAACATTGAATAGATATAATTACAGTAATCATATGATTTGCAAATTGCTACAACAAGATAAATCTTTCTGTAAGAACTTGCATGCATGACATTCAACATAAACTAGAGATGAATCCACTAATTTAAGTTGGATAGATGATCACTGTGTGTTTTTTTCTGAAACAGGAAATATGGACAACATATATAAAACAAATGATATCAACTCGCAATAAACTATGCCGACAAAAGAAATCATAATCTATTATCAAATTGAAATAAACATAACTTGAATGAAAACATCATATAGAAAAGCTAAAGCTGTAACGTGCATCATATTCCATTCAAGTCTGTGATAAAATGCCCATACTCTTGCCCCAGGCTCAGATGATCCAATGTTTACAAAATAATATGTTTATATAGGTTTCAGGAAACATAACTGTTTCTTGTTGATAAGATCAAATTTGTTTCAAAAATATGGGGGATGCAACCACCATGATTTCACTGATTATCAAAAACTACCAACAGTCTAATCTATCTACTTAAAATACAAAGTTGATATGGCTGGGAGATCTCAAAAAGTGTCTCATCTCAACTTGGAAATCATAGGCTCCTTAATTATCCTAAAAATAAATGAAAATGAGAAGATTTCAGATATGTTTTCAATTATTAAATCAAACAATTCAAAATTTTCTAACTGGCTATAGAATCTTGCGATTCTGTAGCTAGTTATAATAGCAAATGCAATCATATTTTATTAAATAAACAAAACAAACTAATCTTGATAATAAAAATAAAAATAAAAAATGGTTTATTCAATCAAATCGAATATCCTAACTTAAGAGTGACACAATCATGCTAAAAATTAAAAACATCATACCTCAAATCATGGAATCAAAACGTATCAAGAAATTTTGGAATTTATGATAGCTATTGCTGCCTCTACATTCTTGAAAATGACACAACCTGTAGTTTTCAATCATTTCTCCTTCCCTTGGATAATGGATTCAAGTCTGGTGTTTTCATTTATTAACACATCAACTTGGTCTCTTAACGACTTCAGTTATGACTGTAGCAACGGAACATCAGTATAGTACCTATTGATCCACGATCGACACTCATCACACTATGACTGTAGGGAATTTGCATTAGCACTAACAACATTATGGATCAGTGAATCCTCCATGCGAATGGTAGGCTTATCACAGAGTTGGATGCCAGGAAATTCGGGGTTGTCCTTTAGACAAGGAGGCAGATTTTTAACATCATCATAGGGTCGGTCAGGGTATAGCCCGAATGACACAGGGTCCTCCTCAGCCAAGAATTTTTCAATTTCTGAGTCTGAGTCTTCACTCACTTCAATCATGTTGATTGTGTCTGCACGATGTTTTAATTTATTTCAAGCGCATCTAGAAATCAAATGACCAACCCTTTTGTTCTTGAAATTAACATCAACACTATCCTTTAGATTCTTTCATGTAGATTTTGTAACAGTTTTAGTGCTATCCTTTGGATGTGAACCTGGTTGACTGTCCTGTTGAATGAAATCAGGGTAGGTCGAGGGTTCATTATTAGGGGAAAGATCATAGGCTTGGAACGGTGGAGAAGAGGTCGCATGGTTCATAAGGGTTTCAACAATGACCGACTTATCTACTTGTCCCAACTCATTATTGCCAAAACCATTTCGTGAAATGAAAGCATCCCAACTATCATTTTATGACTGTAACTGGTGCATGAGGATTATTTTAATCAGACCGTGATGAAATAAACTCGAATTTGACCACTGTTTCCTAAACCGTTTACCCATTTTATACAGACTTCTAAGCAGGTAATAAGGCATATTCAATGGAAAGCCAATAAAACTCATAAGGAGGCATAGATGATATAGGAAAACTAGTCCGAATCAACCCTCACAAGTGGTGAATTGCTTCACTACAGCAAGTAAATCATGCTATCTAGGTTTCAAGGATGAAATCGGCATACCTCGATCACAATTGGTTATTTTTCGTGAGGTAAACAGTAACGTCCAAGGGACCTCCTCCACTTTCGCATTCTTGAACCATTTTTGACCAACTGCTGGAAATCCCATGGCTTAGCTTAAGAAATCTTCTGTCACTTCTAATTGTACATCACCGATATTTTCCCTACAGCCATCAAAGGTTAAGGCAAACTCTTGGGCGACCTAGAGGTTAAAGCCCTGAAATTTTTCGATGAACAAATGCCAACCGTTCCTTTCCAAATCCTCCCTAGCATTATCATATGAAAGCAGATTCTGGATGCCATTTGGTTCGACCCTTACCACTGGATCCATACCGAATGGATGGGTATTAACACATAACTCACAGGTAGGGTTTGGAAAAAGACCACAGAGCCATATCCCCGAGCCTTATCAGTACAATGTTGTGACAATTCAAATGGTGGGCAAAGTGTTAATCACAATGTGTGGGAGAAAAAACGTGAAGCCCGAGACCATGTTCAGGAGTAATGGCATTTTGTACTATGTATGCCACCTTGGCATTGGGTACATGCTAGGACAGAGTACTTTAAAACATTATGCGTGCATCAAAGTCTGATTGCAAAGATAGGTGATTTACAAAAAATGAACAACCAAAGGTTCCATGAAAGAAATATGGTCAAACATCAAACCAAAATTAATAAAAAAAATGAAATACCAATTGATGGGGGTCTTTCATTCAAACAACCATAAGTTTCTTAGGCATTCTTAGAATCGAAATGATCATAAACAATGAGAGAAACATGTTCATAGCAAGAAATCACAATTCTATCATAAATGACATGCTTTCAATGAAAATTTAAAACAAAACGATGACGATAGTTGCGACTTTTCATGCTTTCAGTCATGATAATGAAGCATGAATAGATGATAGGTAAAATGTGAATATTTACAACTGTCGTTTGAAGAAACGCTTATGAAGACTAGTAAAATTTCATAGACCGTGTAGGCAGCTTTATAAAAATGATAATTATATACTTGCTTAGCCCGTATCAGTAAGAGCCGACATATCTTATATGATGATTTCTCGCCAGAATATCTTACAGAACTGCATGAAGACACAATCCTTGATAAGAGAATGAGAACTTCAAAACGAGGAAATGTAGAATATCTTCGAATTGGTCTGAAAGGAACAAATCGAAGCAAAGCCAAGTGGATTGAGATTGGAAAGGTGAGGGAACTATACCCTCATCTTCAGATAGATTGAAAATAGCCTTTTGGAGGTCCAAAAGCTTTCCAATGGGGAGGTGTGATCCAGGGGATCAAATTTTGCTCAAAATTCAAAGTGCTTGGAATCACTTCAAATCGAATGGGTGCATAGGCCTCGTTTTCATGAACCCACCATAACTTGAATGGGTTCAAATGGACGTCGGATGAGTGAGATATCGTGTTCTGTTCAAATTGTCAAACATGCAAAAATTTTTTTTGCTAACTGTACAGTCCGTACAGTTGCTGACGTGGCAGGGTCGTATGATGACGTGGCAGATCCATACACTAATGTGGTAGGGCTGAGTTGGTGGACAGTTGGTGGTTGGACGGTCGAATCATTTCTTGACATGTGGCATCTTGGTGGCGAATGGATTGGTGACACGTGGCCCAAGCAAGGGTTGCCACGTGTCACCTGGGCATTGGATAAAATTTGTGTAATCGGCAGCACTCGACCCCATGACCTCTGGGCAGGGGAAGAGCTTTGGGAAGGGCCACCCAACCGGCGCGCCCACCATTGGTTCTTAACTACTATATGGTTTAAAATTTATTTGAATTGAATTAAGTTTTGATTTGGGCGCGGTTCGGGCCGGGGCTAAGCCCCAGCTCCCGGTCACACACGATTTACCAGATAACCACCACCGCACACGCACATTCAAACCCCACGCACTTGGACACTTGGCACGTTACCATAAGTTTTAAAACTTGGCCCTTTTTATGTGAGGGTGCGGTCATATGACCCATATGTCCAACGATTTGGCAGTTAGGGGCTAGGTTCCCTAATCATCTTTTAGTTTGC
The DNA here is from genome assembly GCA_009831015.1 of Picea engelmannii. Classification (NCBI taxonomy): domain Eukaryota; kingdom Viridiplantae; phylum Streptophyta; class Pinopsida; order Pinales; family Pinaceae; genus Picea; species Picea engelmannii. The sequence goes on along the minus strand of ML829845.1, from coordinate 3,847 downwards.
GCGATTTTTGGTTATGCACCCGGTGCTAGGTTTTAGCATGAAAATGAGCGTGTGAGCTAGGTTGGATACACAGAGGTGCAATTTGGTGATCCAAAGACAACATGTTTGAAGGGGAAGTTCCAGGAAGGCTATCTTCTTCAATTTTTGGCCAAATCAGGTGCTGAAAAAGTCCAGCTAGGGGTTTTTGGACGTTCTGAAGCCATTGGAGCCATTTATTTGGAATTTTGAGTAATGTAAAGCACATATTTTATCACTTTGAGAAAATAATATAAAAGATCCATTGGAAGATGGACCATGAGATGTATCCCAAGAGAGGGGTGAACTCCTTTATCATTTGTTGTGTTATGTGTTTACTGTTCACTGTTATTTGTTGCTTATTATCTGCATCTTGAATGTGTAATTTTTATAAAAATTGTGTTTGCAAATTGATCCTTTTTCATAAGAACACTTGAATTAAAACTTGCAAATATTTTCAAGAATACAAGCCTTTATCATTTTCAGATCACCCCTAGACTTCAAATATTTGTACTCGACAACCTCCTTAGCTAGGTTATACGACAACATTTTTTCCTAGTTGAAAGTATAGCCTTCGACAACTTCATGGATTATAGATACCCATTCCACTGTGAAATGTGTAGGGATTTTCTTTCCAAATAACCGGCAGAGCATCATGGAAATATATAAAAAGTGAGCATCTAAAGACGTTGTGGAATATATTCCATGAGCATCAGTCTTGAATTTGGTTGGATTTCCCCACAAATTTTTAATTATATCATGAACAGTTCTACCACATTCATTGCATTCCCACTGCTCGAAATCTAAAAGAAAAGCTGAATTATAAGTGTATTTCGGTTCAGAGGAAAGTTTATACATTACTCGTAGGTCTTCTGGTCGAAAAGAACCAACATAAGTCTTATGGTGATTGGAGATACTTCAGGATGGGATATCTACATGATCTAGGGCCCAACTTATCATGTCATTGTAAGGCATAATCTTAGGCTGGGAAATGATTCTGTGAAATTCCGATTGAGCCACCAGTTTGAGCTTAGCCGAGAATGTTTCGTCATCTTCTTCTACAGAATCGTTAGAGTAGAGGAGAATTTCATGTTCCAGAATGTCATACACCTACTTCCAAGACTTTATGGCCTCTGTAACTCACACAATAGTGTCTGAAATAATATCCATGTTAGGGTTGGAGTCCTCAGCTGAGGATTCTTTCTTCTTCCTTGCTTTGCGTGGTGGCATAATTATTTTAAAATGGAATTAACCTTCCTGTGATAAGAAAAAATTATAATCTTACAATCACTAAAAATATATGGTTGCAGATGATAGAATTATTTGAAGCTCGAAATGCTTTTATTCATGAAAATAATAAAGTAAAAAAATCTTCAATTTGATTTACCGACAAAACATTTATTCAAGAAATCAATGAAATTTATTACCTAGCATCGTGATATCCACCAAAATATTTTAAAACTTTAATCAACTATAAAAGCAATTAACCTTTGGTGGTTTGGTATTCAGAGGTTTTGAAAGTAGAACAACGGAAATATTCTGAAGGCCGAAATCGAAGACAAGCTATTCACTAATTAATCGTTTTATGTTTTAATTAATCATATTTTGAAATCGTTTTAACCTTAATTAGTTCGGGACTTCGACATTCTGGAATTTTGTATGTAGTATAATAGTGAAGCTCCAAAGGACGGATTCACGAAGTGATTAACTAAAAGTAAATCATGATTAATTAAACTTATTTTGATATTTATTTGCGATTTTTAATTCATTATGATAACAAGTGCTTCAATATTTAGACACTTCGGCGATCTTTAACTCACTCTTTACTTTTACTCTCGAAGGAAAATTTCCTGGAGTGACATGGCAGTGATGACGCCATTTTTAATGACATGTCAAGAAAATATGTATGAAACGTGTCATCTAAAAATAGGCGAATGATTTGATAAAAAACATTAAAAATGCATGCCACATGTCATCCCATGAAAGAGTTTCATGAAAGGTGTCTAGTGACTCATCCGTAAATCGTTTTAACAGATTTTCGAGGAAAGACAACTTCTGGACTTTGGAGTTTCACAAATTTGGGGTTTTCATTTGAACGATGATAGAAATCTTCCCGAAGTAACCGTTGGAAGCTTGCTTTTAACAATCGCGCAACTTTATAAATTCGAGATCATGAGAACCACTTGATCTTATTAGCCAAAATTTTTGATGAATGATATTGTAAGTGCCTATTGATAAATAACGAATATGGATTTATTCAAATTTGAAAGCGATTTTCCTAAATTTTTTAGTGATTTTTATTTTTTAAAGGTAAAAACGAAAAAGATTACAAAATTCATTTTTTTTTTTTTAAATTCTAAAGTGTTGTAACAGGAAGCACATTCCATAAGAATAAAAACATGGACAGTTGTGTCAACTTACTTTGTAGAATGTTTTGGAGAAAAGAAACTAGCCAAATATGTTGACATCTCTATTTTCAAGGTTGGGTATGATCAAGTTGAACATATTCACAATTGCGAGAATGAATGTCACCGAATAGGATATAGAGATGAAAGTATGGCCTCACATGTTTCCAAGCGCATTAGATGAAATACCAAATAAATGGTACAAAATCGAAGAAGCTTGTGGCCATACACTAAATTGGTCCGAAATCAAAGAATGTTTTATCCAAGACTTCAAATTCACCCCAGAGGAGGAACATCTAAAAGAAGTAGCGCAAAAAATCAAAATTGTTTTAGAAAACACGACTCTAACTACATAGAAGGAAAAAGGGAAGATGATGATTGATCTTGGCTCGACATTGACTTGCAACCTTGTTTCGATAGAAAATAATGGAACTACGAAAACACGAAGAATCGACATGGAGAATATAAGTTGTCTGGGATAGAGTTTCTGATGGAAAAGTGATCACACGACATTTCAAAACAATGTAAAATCAATATTAAAGATAACTAAGGAATAAAAAGAAGATCACAAACAACTTGAATTCCCGGAGAGCTTCACCAGAATAGAATAAGGGGAACATTATCTCGACAAATAAAAACAATCAGAGTGGATGGATGTTGAAATCAAAACTAAAGAATTCAACATATCAAATGACGATAGACCAAAAATGACACGAGTAGGTGACTATTGGATAGAGAAGGAAATTACCGGCATAATAGAATTACTCAAAGAATATAAATATGTATTTTCACGAGACTATAAATATCTAGAAGGACTTGTAGAAGAAATGGGAGAGATAAAAATTGAACTCATTCTTGGAGAAAAAAAAATCAAAAAGCGACCTTACAAATTAGCTCGCAAATAAAATCCCATCATCAGAAGGAAATCAAAGGAATGTTATCAACAATCATCATATATCCAATCGAAAAAGATGAATAGGAAATTCCTATGGTGGTTCAACCAAAGAATCATGACCCTAAGAACTTAATAATTTGTGTCGACTTGATAGGTCTCAACAAACTAAATTTAATGGACTTGTTTCCCACTCTGTTCACCGATGAAATAATTAATGAAGTTGTAGGTCACAAATGTTATTCATTTATAGATGGATTCTCAGGTTTTAATCAGGTACCAATAGCCAAAGAGGATCAAACAAAGACAACATTTATATTTGAATTTTGTTCCTTCGCCTACAGGGTAATGCCATTTGGACTGAAGAATGCCCCAACAATTTTTTCAAGTAGTCAATGTATTCCAAGAATATATATACAAAATAATGGTTGTTTACTTTGATGACTGGATGATATACAACTTATTAAAAAACTGTATATAATGGCTTAGACTGATGCTTGAACGATGTAGACAAATCCAACTATCTCTCAACATT
>ML829844.1:40942-52116 GCA_009831015.1 Picea engelmannii | reverse complement strand
TAAAGGTCTAAGAAGAAAATCAGAACACATTAATTAATATCTTTTTAAAAATTTTCTAAGTATTATTTCTTGTAAATGGAATTTCCCGATGAAAGGAAAACAAAAGGATTTAAACATAAACGAAGGAAGATTTACATATAAAGGACTTTCAACACCTATTTTTGATATATTAAAAGTCAAAGGAATTGTTCAAGGAAAAAATTATTAACGTTGTGATTTGTCTATATAAGAAGGAAAATTACATCAATATTGATATTGTCAATCAATTATCAATTTTAGAGTTAAATATAATCGAAAAGAACTTTTGCAAGACACAAATTAAGAATATACAAGTAACAATTAATGATTATAAATACATATCCAAATTCGATGTTACAAAAATGACTCAGCTCAATGTTCATATAATTCTTAGTTTAACTTGACTAGAAATGCTAGGTACTTTCATCTTAAATGTGTTTTTTTTTTTTGGCATTTTTCTATAAAAGAAGAAAGTTACACTCCAAGACATTTCAATGATGTCAGATTCATAAGTTCCATCATTAGAAGATTTTAAAAATATTTCAAAAATGATCAACCAGGATGATCAAATGATAGTATAAAAAAAGGAGGAAGAAGTTGACGAATTTGTTGCTAATAAAGAGGAAAAAAAAAATCGTCTTAAGAATACTAATCAAAGCTTGATTGCACAAATCAATAAATTAAAGAATAAAAAGCAAGGTGATCAAAAGTGAGAACAAGCTTATCTCGAGAAGAAATTATTTGAAAAGGATGATGAAATTTGTCACCTTAAAAGTCATCATCAAGACTTAATCGAACAAATTAAGAAGTTAGAATATGAAAAAGAGTTGCAAAAACAAAATTGCATAAAACTGTCAGCTCATGATCAATGGTCGACAAGGGAACTATGATTGATCCTGTAAAGAAGATACCAAATATTGTCCAAACCTCAAAGAAGGGAACAAATGTTGATCCAATTAAATTACTATAAACATCAAAAGTTGAAGAGAGATACAACAAACAAGATCCAGAAGAGATTTGGATGCCTCATTGTCACCCAAATCACAAGAATCGTTACAACCAACAACAAGATCAAGTGAAATATAAACAAGTTTCCATGAAAGTAGATTTGGGATGGATCACTCCTGAGAAGATGCAACATATCACTTTAGGAATTTGAATATTATATCATTTTTTCTCATAAAGTATCGCAACTACAAAAACAAAAGATCATGAGAATACAGTTCAATCTAGAACAAGAGATAGGTATTTCTCTAATCATGCTTTGAGGATAAAACATTTTTAAGGGGAAGGCAATGTTATTAACACTAATATATAGAAATATGTATAAATAAATAATAATTAATACATCATAAATGAAAATATGTGTCTTATCTAAAAGACGTGTTTTTTCATGGAAGGGAACCCCCTGCAAGGGTATATAAATGGGCCCTCATTCTCATTGTAATATCATTATCTTATACATTTATATATTATTTATTATCCTTAATGGATTAGTGTGTACTATCCTATTTATATTGGATATTCTCTATGTGAGTGAACTTAGTTCATCTCATATATATATATAATGAATTCAATAGTTTATTCTCTCTTCTTTCTTTTTAGTCTCATGCTTGTAAGTGTTTTTTCTTCTTATCAACTAGAGTATTGTCCTTAGTAATTTAGTTTCTTCTTTGCAACTAGATTCTTCTGTGAAAATTTTTACACATTCTAAAACTACCCTAGATTACCTTATACTAAATATATAATTGACTTGTATTAACCACCTAAAACACTAATTTGTTTGACATATCTCATTGGTGGAATTTTGGGTAGGTACTTAGGATGCTTTAGACTTGATTGTGTCTTACCTTAGGAGTCTTAAGTCATACTAGGGAAGCTAGCCTTGTGTTGGATACAATCCTTCATTGAAAAGAAGGAATTTGTTTCCTCGGTGACATTGGTGACATATTTCAATGTTTCACTAGTCTTGGCACCTTGTGAAGGCTTTGTAATAAGGTTCTATATTGTGTGATAACATTTTGGCACCGTTGTCGAGGATAATTGAATATTTCTCCTTGGATATATGAAGTTTATGATTCAACCTTTTTGAAGAGTAGAAACCAAATCCTTATCTAAGTTTACTCATTTGGCGAGTCCATTGAGGGAAAAATCCAATTTCCCTATGTATATCTTGATGGCTATGTGCTTCTAGGGTGAAACAAGCATCATTGTAAATACATTTAAGATTCACCTTGGTGAGTCCTCACACACATGTTTTGTATAAGGTATCATCTCCTAATTTCAAACTTCATATCAAGTTGTATGTTAAGTAAATAAATATGGCACCATAGGAGCTTCATGAATTGTATCCTCCTCTTAATATTAAGGATATTCGTACCCAAATAAGCTCCCTCCAAAATGGAAAAAAAAGGTATTCCAAAGTTTCAGGGTGATTCTCTTTTTTCTATTCCACATGTCTCATCATTCTTTAAGTATGTTTCAAAGCTCAATGAAAGACATGAGGATGTCTTAATAATATTATTTGTACTTTATTTGGAAGAAAATCAATGGATATGGGTTAAGTATTGCACTGGCCCAAGGAAGACAACTTCTCTTGCAGATTTGATCTGAGTCTTCCTCAAATATTTGGGTCCTTGCCACCAAGAGTATGAAGGAATCCTTGAGGACATTATAATATTCTTGCATGAGTATGAAGAAGAATTCCATGATCATATGAAGAATCGATCAAATAAAGAGCATGTTGATAAATATTTCTGTCATGTTCCCATGCTAGAGCAAGAGATACCTAAATAATCCATTGAATATCAAGAAAAATAGGAGGAAGTTCCTTTTGACCCAATCAAAGGTCAAGCACATGGGAAGCATGTTGGTGAAAAAAAATAACATAGGAAGAAATTCATAAAGAGAGTCATCAAATATTTGAAGAAAATCAAGAGCCACCTCATGAATCTATTGAAGAATACCTTATTGGAGAAATCACTCTTCTTCATGAAAATGTGAATTTCGTAATCCTTTGATCTTCTCAAAATTCTGAATTTGATGATATTTATTGTTATAATTTTGAGAAGGATGAATTTGAAGAAAATCCCTCAAGTAATGATGAGTTTGAAAAAGTATTTGATACTCCATTTAATGAAGACATGGGAATCCAAACTTATGTCTCTCCTTCGCCTAAAGACAAGGGTGTGGTAAGTTGTACTCCTTTCCAATATTTTGAGTTATATGATGAATCATTTGATTATTTGGAAAATGAAAAGTTTTTAGAGAAACCCTTGGATTTGGTAAATTTTTCATTTTTTGAAGAACACGATGATCATAATATTGGAAATATTGATGATCTTCTTCATATTGAAAGGAATAATTGAGATTTGAGTTGTTTTTATTTTAATGGGGATCTCATTTATGATACTGATGATGACTCTAGAGTCAAGAGTGCAAAATTGTTACCTTTGGAACATCTATTATTTTCAGAAAATTTTCATGATCATTTGAAATGACACACACACACACACACACACACACACACACACACACACACACAATAATGATGCATATTTTTGGAAACATGAAGAGGAAAAGTTCATGGATTCGTTCCAACCATCTAGGGATAATTTATTACATCCTTCTCATGGAAATTTTCAATCATATTCTATGAGATATGATACATATTCGTTTGAGAATTTGGAGCTATTTTATGAAGAAAATTTTCAGCCACCCCTATGCTTAGATTTTGGTGAACAATCATGTATCAAATTAGCATTAGAGAATTATCATGCGTCTATGATTCATCCAAGGAAGCAAGTATTTTGTAGCAAAAATTTCTATCCATCTTTTTATGCATCTTTGTTATAACCCTAAATTGCACCAAACATGCATACCTGGCATCGAGCCACCTTACTTGCTATCTTTGCCAAGCCATCACTGAAAAACTCTTCTAAAAACCATTGTTTTGAAGGTGTACGTGCCTTGCACCACTACTGTCTACGTACACACAGTTGCTACACCACTACAACCCACGTACACTCACAAAAAATCGCAAAAAATGAAAATTGAAAAGGGATACAGGTTTCTGGGCTGTTACCTAACCACTTGACCGCCCATAGCCAGTCACCCCAACCGTTACTCTCTCTTTTTTCCTATAAAATAAGGTTTCAGGGCCCCATTCCAAGAGGAAGCATGAGAGCAAAGAAACTCTACCCATTTCAATATTCCCCCTTTGCCCCAATATTTTGCAGCCACATTGTGAGTTTGAGCCAGAATTCTTTCTTCCTCCTTTGTAAATCCTTTTCATTTCCCTAGAGATAACTGAAGAGGAGAAGAATATGTGGAAGAAGTTGGTGCATGGTGAAGAGAATCCCAGGACCGAGCTCGAGGAGCAGTTTCGATCTCATGTTGTAAACGACTTTTGTGAGATTAATATAAAGAAGTAATTTTTTCGTCTTGCCAAATGACGTTTTAAATCTTTATGATTTGTTTACATTTCTTGATTATGATGTCTAACCCACTAATCCATATGTAGAATGAATTCTTGTAGTTTCTTGCTTGTGTTTTGGTGAATGTAGGTCATCCTTGGGAGGAGACTTGCAGTCAGGAAACAACCGAGCGCAAAGGGATTGACACTGGATGCGGAGTTTAAGGTATGCCTACCGGATCCCTATACTTTGTCTTTTATGTATGATTGCGAGGTAATGTCGGATAGTTGATAAAAAGTAGGAGACTTTAGACGGTTAGCTTTGCCTGCACTTTATAACCTTGGTGTAGTCTTGTCCTCAATATTTCATTGGAGATACAACCGAGAATTATGTTTTTAGTACTAAAATATCTATGGGGAAAATGTGTTTTCGACTTATGGTTTATTGTAAGGATTTCTAGCAACACATAGAAGATCAACAACCCCTAAGCTGGGAGAAATTTGTTGTTCCAAGATTAGAATTTACCTCTACATATTTGTTGGGGAACCATAAGACATTTTTCAAATTTCTCATGATTCCATCTCAAGCGTTAGGGAATGATATTGCACATAAAAGACAAGGATTTCATTTATTGAAGTGTGTGTATCAACTTTCTTATATTCAAGGGTTGCATCATCAAGATCTTACTTGTAGCAATGATGGGCCATCATTGATATATTGCAACCCCATTCAAAGATATAAAGAGAAAGCCTGTGGATGCACATGCCAATCTTGGCATGATTTTGTTTCTCTTGACACCCTCATGAGTTGGACTCTATGTTTGATCATTATGTAACTTTGTACCAGCTCATGACCACTTTGTACTTGATATATCTTTTTTTTGGTTCATAACTATGAACAAGGGTAGAACTTTTGACATTGATGAGATGCTAGGCTAGCTTCATTGGTTGTTTGATTATACCTAACACTTTCCTTTGTCAAGATGATAAGAGTAGGAAAGTTGTAGGTCATTTTGTGTGTTTTTGTTATGCATTTTGATTGTGTTTTCTTACTTGCTTGATTTCAGTTATTTCTTGACCATATGCATATATAATTAGTTGCAATTTTGATTTACTTTTGTCTATAAAAAAATGGTTACATATAATTTTGTTGCTTGTCATTTATACTTTCATCTACCAGGGGGATTGTATCCTCTTTCTTGTTTGTACTAATGGTTTTATGTTAAAATGTGGTAGGATATCTCTTAGGTTTGATGTAGAGTTGAGGTCATGGAGTTCCATAGATTGTGGAGGTTCTCATGCACTATATAGTAAGCACATGTCCCCATGTTGGAGCCAGATGTTACCCCCTCACATCTAGGGGTAAATAGGGGACATTTTTTCTCCCATGATTCACATCACATACGGCAGTTTCAATGATGACATTTAGGATTATCCACTAATATTTTCCCATAGATTCCTTCCACTTTATTCTCAACTCACTCACATTAGATGATATGGTGCATGAGACACATGAGCTACCTTTTTATGATTCTTCATAACGAGTGTTAATTCTCAAGGTTTTTGACATGAAAATAGTGACCATGTGTTGAATCAAATGACAGATCATGATGATTTGAGTTTATACCTTTCTCCTTGTTTCACCTTGGTGGCCATCATCATCTACTAGTCAAGTGTTTTCACTCTTGGGAAAATTTGTGCTATTGGGGGGGATTGATGGGGGTAACATGTCCATATCCCAATCCATACATAACATACTCCATTTTCCCATATTCACTATCCCTTATTTTGGGTTTATTGTCATATGTCACCCATAAAGGTTCATGCCTCATAATCCCATGAGAAGGAGGAGCTAGAATGCTTGAGGTTGATGTAGTTGTTGATTCAAAATTTAGTCAAGTGATACAAAAGCCCGTAAATTATTGCGAGGCCTATTTTATTAGATTATTATATATATAATTAGTAGGTGGTTTCCCTTTAAGAAAACTCATGGATATTAATTTTCAATCATTTCTCGTATTTGTTTCAAACATATGATGATAAAGGTTCAATAAAATGGTGGTTTCCTCTCATTTTCACTTGGACAACATAACATTTATCAAAATAAAATTATGAAATCTATGCTATATATGGCTACTGTAACATCCCACTCTACTGAGCACACTTTTATTGACTTATTCTTTGAGGACACTTTCGTGCAAGTGACCCGGTTATGGTACATTGTGATTTTGTTTTGATTATGGATTATACATGATGATGATGTTGTGTTGTGACTTATTATTATTTGATGTGTATGTATTGGAAAATGTTATTGACGAGTTTTCCTGAGTGTGCAGGACACGTGACAGGTTATGGATGTTGATGGCATCAATGGACTTCCTTGGACTCTGGATTGAGTCAGGGAGTGAATTGTATTTTGATTGAATATTTCATTTACACACTTGTGAAATATAATTGATTATAGTATGATTTATGTATATGGATTATTGACACGGGTTTTATCAGTGGATGCAGGCTTGACTATGCTTTCTAATTGGACTCACATAAGGAGTAGAGGGGCCATGCATAGAAACCATACATTGAGGGAGAGGTGTGGCAACATCCCTGTCACAGCCTACTAGAACTCCCACCGTGGTATGAACTGTAGGTTAATGATTACCTAGTTTGAGAGGTCCACAATGATGTGAGGGTAGACTGAGACAGTCGCTCACGAAGATTCTAAGGGGTGTGCAAAGGTGAAGTACTTATTCCTTAGAAGACCTTAGTCTCTCACAAGGTCGACCGAGTGGAGTGTTGCTTCCAAGGGTTGGACAAACTTCCAAAACCAATCAAAGTTGAGTGGCACCCTTGGAGCACGAATGTGTGTCTTGAAAGACACGTCGCGTAATTAAAAAAAAACTTGGGTCAATAAATCTGGGTGGCCTAGAAAACATTGAAATGATTAGAGCTTGTTAGATTAAAATAATTAATTAAACAATGAATTTATTAATTATAAATCCCAATAAAAGTCTAAGTCTAAGTCTCAATTTAATTAAGGGACTAAATGAATTATGACATAAGTTAAAAGCTTAGAGAATTTTCAAACTCTATGAAAAAGGGGAATAAAATCTAAAGAATGGATAAAATGCACATGTGTACATGAAAATAATAAAAAGAGATTTTTGAAATAGAAATAAACAAAATATGAGAGAATAGGTGTACACATAGAATAGTATCTAGAGAAAAACTACTACTAGTCTAACTAGAAGAAGACTCATATTCCAACTCTAGCTAAGATCTAGTTAGGAGATACTCATTAAATGAGAATCTGGGAAACAAAGGGACAAATAAGAGCGAAAATAGGAACACATTGGGGAATGTGAGGGAAATTGGCTTTTAAATAAAATAAAAATGGTAATTACTTGTGCAAATTGGGGAGAATGTGACAAGTGTGTGGATGAATAATCGTAAATAAGTTAATCTAAAAAGTTAATTATTTGTGCATGAGGACATGTGTCAATGAGGAAATTTCTATAAAACAAATGGGGAAGAAGGAAAATAGATCTCACTTATTCTTGGTAAGGTTATGCTGCCAAAATGGTTTTGACTGTGTTTTACTTGTGAGAGTTAGGATACCAAGCTTGTAGAAAGAGTGGAAGTTCTACCTCGCGAGGCAAGCTTGGAGCTACTATTTTTGGTTTCTTTTGTGTGGCCCTTTTGCGGCTCAGGGGGCTAAGGGGGAAGAAGAGTACCCCTAGCATTGGCTGGGAGGTACCGATGAAGTCTTGGGGTTTGGCAAGCAGAGCGAGGAGTTCGTGCACAAGTTTTTCAAGAGAAGATCAAGCTCAAATTCTCCAAGTTTATGGGTTACGATATTTTTCCATTAATGAATTAGTTTCATATCATAATCATTATTCTATTGTACAATCGAATCTGCAATATCCATGTAAGTTTCTTAGGAAAATTGATCATCTATTACTACATTCGAATAACCAAATGAGTATGCTGGAAAATCAAGAAAATTGTTCTATTATTGATATTAGTACCAAAATTATCTGTACAATATGTTTTCATGTTAGTAACAGTTATCTCGATATGATCACATTGATTTAACACTGATATACAATTTTGTACAGAAAATACTAAGAATTTCATATAATATATGAATCATTTAGATCATACGCAACATATATGAATACATAATATTTTACCCTATGCGTTGTCGAATAAGTTATGTTGTTGGTATTTTATTGGCATTCATTCAATTACTTAAGCATGAATAAGATAAGATTGAAATTGAATACCAAGGGCTCAATAATTCGAATGCTGTTGAAATTAAATAGTTTTTATATATATATATATATATATATATATATATATATATATATATATATATATATAATTTATTGATATTTTTCCTTAATTGACACCTATGGAAGGCATCCTTAACCTACCGAAACTCTACCCTTGGATCTATGTAACTACTCGCTAAAATCGCATAGGTTGCTAGCAATGACTGTCTTGAACGGAATGAGTTTCCTCCTTTGAAACTGTAGAAATTCTGACTATGTTAAATTGAGTGCTCTGGAGTTTGTTTTTCCCATCGGATTTCCATCCGGATGAATTGATCAAATCATGTCGAATGTTATTAATTAGATAATGAATACTTATGAACTATATAAATTTAAAACCTAAGCTGCATCTTTCGATTTTTTCCGATCCGTTGAGTTGATTGATTTTTATGGATTAATATCTCTGAAATTTCTTATGTTACGCGTTAACCGCGCGAAGTTGTATATAAGCCAAGAAACCATTAGAATCACCTCGCAGGGTAGGATTTGGGCGGGTTGATATTGTTGTCCTTGTTTCTTCCGTGATATCTGATGTTAATGATTTTTATATGGTAGACCTATCAAAATGCTAATTGACAATTTTAATTTGATCTCGTTATGAAGTTGATATCGATTCAGAACATAGTGATTTTGAATAAGCATATATCATTGGCGTTTGTTATCCTTGTATCTCAAACTTCTTTCTCATGAATTTGTCTTACCATATTATTTATAATATTGTTTAGTTTTATTAAAAAAAAAATAGTACTACTTTGCGTTCGTTTATTATGTATTGTTATGGAAGGGTTGTTACGTTCGTTTATTATGTATTGTTATGGAAGGATTGTTACACTTACACATGCAAAAGGGGTTAGAATTACTCTGCTCATGCAATTGAAACACAACAAATACAAGTTTTCTTTTGCATGTGATTTTCTCATGAATATAGAAATTCCCATGTTATCAAAGCCATAGTATCTGTCAATTTTTTTTTTTTGTTGTTGTTCTAATCATTAAGTTATCAATGGGAATGACATATGTTATGGATGACATAAGTTGGAAGGGATTTATATTTGGTATCATATCTACAACACAAATACATTGTTGTGTGTTATAAGGTTTAATTTGATGGTATATAATATATGGTGCATGACATTAATTACAAAAGAGTTAGAATTTGTTTTAACAAAAGGTAGTTTGTATGTTGCATGGTATATTGTACACACTATAGAAAACATAGTGGTTGATAATGATAATTATTAGATCCTATATTTGCATGTGGATTACGATTTGGTTAGCTATAAGATGTGACAAGGGAGGATATCTATGATAAAAAAATGTTAATAAGGCTTGTGGTTGGAGCTCAATTGGCATTTTATTGAACTCACAATTGGCTGGACATGTTATGTGGCATATGACATAGATTTAATTTATGATGTGGCATATGTTATGGCATGAGGTTTATGATATTCTATTTGCATTGAGTAGTGGAGCTATCCATGCATTGAATATGATGGGATGTGGGCATTTTCTCCACAGTCTCATGTCCATCACCTTACTAGATTGAGGGTTTTCGAGGTTCATTTCATTTGTTCTTGTTGTTGAGAGAGCTCAAGCTCTGTTTCCTAGTCCAAAACCCCGCTTCTGGTAGTTTTGGTAATTATCTTGGCTCTCAACACTAGTATAAAAATGAATTTTGACAAGGTATGAGTTCAAAACATATTCCACATATTTTATAAATCATTTGTTCATGTTATGGTTAGTTTTGGATCTGGTTGACATACTGTGTATGTGAAAATGTTTTGTTTTTCTTACTATGTGATTTCTTGAAGAAAAACAAAAGAAAATGTATTTATTTGCTAAGAATTCACTGGAGCTCTGTCTTTGTCTTTCATACTCTCACTTTCCAATAGTTAGGACTGTTTCAAAGATGTTAAAAGTGGATAAAGTTTGGGTTTTTTTTTTTTGGTTTGCATAATAGTATAACGGGGTTCGAAACGTGACTCGTGCCTGATGGTTATGAGTTATGTGGTTTATGGAATGAATTAAAGGAAACCATTTTAGTTTCATGAACATATAATATGGGTTTAATAAACCAAGTTCTGGGCGGCTTTTGATGTTGAATCATGTTGTCATTGATGTCAAAGGATGATTGATTGATTGATGTCAAGGAATTTATTGATGCCAAAGGATGATTGAATGATGTCAAAGGTCAAAGGTTTGATGTCAAATGATTGACGTTGATTGATGTCAAATGAACAATGTCTTAACATAGTATATTGACGAAGTATGTATTGTCCTTGATGTGAATGGATTGATGTCAAGTGTAATCATAGTCATATGATGTCATGCATAGATGAATATGGATCAATGAGTTTTCATTGATATATGATGCATAGATGAATATGGATTGATGTGTTGTCATTGATGGT
>ML829844.1:0-40446 GCA_009831015.1 Picea engelmannii | reverse complement strand
AAGTGAAGTGACAAAGTCAAGGAGGATTATTTAAATAATAAAGTAAATGGAGAACTTTCTATTTATGGAAAGTAGTTATGAGAAGGTTAACCCTAAAATGAGGAAAGAGGGTTAAGTGGTCAAGTGGCTATTGGATACATGGAAAAGTGGCAAATTGGGAAAAGTTGAACATAAGTGATTATTTGGACAAAGTTGCTATGTGGGCAAGTGACCTAGAAGATGCTTTTAAGGAAGCTACTTGGAGAGTATAAATAAGAGGCAAGGGTCTCTTGTGAAAAGCATATCTTGAGTATAACTTGAAAATCTATTATGAGAGAGAGATTGAGTGGAGGATCTCATGGACACATCAAAGTTTTCGTAAGTCTGAGGTCTTGACGGTGAAAGTTTTGGAAGTTCATAATGTTAGAATATAATGGATGTGCTCGTTTTACCATTGAAAATATCTCTATTGTCACCCAAACATAGGCCGAAGCCACCCTCCGAGCACCTTAACCTTGACAGAGAATCTTTCGGGAAGAAAACCCTAGGCTAGATAGCCAAACAAAGGGTAGCACACCTTTCCCCAAGGATAGTGCACCAACAAGAGTTGATCAGATAGTCCAAACCCTAGCCAAGAGATAGTCCAATCCAAAATGTAACTGCTAGCTGCAACAACTACACTGACAACTCTCCTCAAACCTGCGTGCAAAACTGGGCACTACAGTGCGCACAAGTGCTGCTCTGCAATTCTGAGACTGCCTGCCATAATGAGAACTGGCCTCCTGTATTTATACTGATTCTGGCTAACTGCCTGGGCTGACTTCTCATTCTGGGTATCTTTCTGTTCAATATATATTATTATTTCTGGCCGACTTCTTCTCTTGGAGGCTAATAACCTAATATAAATTATCTTCTTGAGCGGACAAGTCTTCTAGGGTTATTAGCCAACTCATTAGGGTTTCTTCTTTCTTCCCAGAGTATTTTATCCTCGTTAGGTTTACACGTGGAGGTAAATACCTTCCGTATCTACCATAATATCAACACTCACTCCTAGCTAGGGAGGTATTACTGGTAATGGTCTTCAGCACCAAAACATACCATTCACCCGGTAGCATCAACATAGTTGTACAGACTAGATCATGACTAGATCATGAGCACCATCATCATCATCAGTGTCATTAACTGCATCATCTCTCGAAACCATAATCTATCTGAGTAATCAGACATGATGCTCACTCCATAGAGTGATACAAGAGCCATTCTTCTAATCTAGAAGAGTAAATGCTCTGAACCATTTTTCGTTTGGGAAATCTATGTCCTTTGATTATCCATCTAACTGATAATCATTTCCAATACTACTGATGGTCTTCAAGGCAATCAAAACAAAATAGAACACAACTGTTTCTATCCATAGTAGTACATAACTACAATCTAGTGGTACACTACCACACCAAGTAACACACAAGTACTTGATCAACAACATATAGTCACGAACAGTGGAACACATCCACCACATTAGTATACATCTATTGTCATACAGTCTTCATAACAATCATCTAATATCAACCTGCACATAAACAATGCTATGATATAAACTGAATCATCTGGGCCAATCTTTTACTCACATCTATGAGATCTGAAAGAATATCTGCCCTCAGAGTAGAAAAATGAGATTTCTGGACTATTCTTCTCAAGCAAGGAAGAATAATTGTCTTTTCTTCTGAACCTGGACCATTCCCCACCTTGGGCCATTCTTCCTACACTAATCAAAGTGCACCCTGGAGAGAATGTATAAACCCTAAGGAATGCTTGTCCCTGATTGCTAAGCCTGGACCATTCCCCACCCTTGACCATTCCTCCTACACTAATCAAAGTGCACCTTGGAGAGAATGTATAAACCCTAAGGAATGATTGTCTGGACCATTTCCTCTATTAACCACAAGAGGAAAAGACTGTCCTGTACCAACCTCCAAAATGGACCATTCCTCATGTTAACCACAATGAGAAATCATTGTCCGACGAGGTGGGCCAGTCTTCTTGAGTAACCCTCAAGAAGAGAGACTACCCTAGACCACTTCCCATGTTAACCACAATGGGAAGTCGATGTCTATGGTACATCAACAATCTAGAACACTTCCCATGTTAACCACAATGGGAAATCGTTGTCCGTCATAAATCTCAATCCACTTTCTGAAAAGGAAAGAATCTGCTCATCCTGGACCATTCTTCGAACTGAAAAAAATGATTGTCCATCAATCAATAATACATCAGTGCTCCCTCCCAACCTGGGAGTCATCTCTTCCTTTTTCAATAAGGAATTCATCTCCACGAGCTCCAGCTTGAGTACACAAACTCTTTCATTTTTGAATAGAAGCTTTTACCAAAATGTCTGCTTAACTGCTCATATGTGGAGATATGTATTGGAGAACCACTTTCTCCTTTATGGACTTCATCACGGATAATGTAATGCTTGATTTCAAATGTACTTTGGTCTGGAACACTGGTTTTCTTCTAAAGGATTCATGTAGCTCTGGTTAATAAGGCATATCATTGTTGGATTCCTCTTGCTAGCTCACAATATCATGGAAAGAGTCAAACTGGAACATAACCATGTGGCACTTCTTCTGTCATCATGAGATCTTTGTCATGGATTGGCAATCCATCATCATGATCTTATGAGTAATCATTATAATATAATATCTTTGTTATAGAGAATCTTCACCACGCTTCTGTTGTGCACTGGAGGTTCTCTACCAAGTTATCTTCTTCCATCTGCATACAAGGGTCTATGCCTCAAAGTCTTGAGGTTGCTCTTCATATGCTCTTTATTCAATTTTTCTGGAGAACATTCTTTACATTTATCTGATGTAGAACTCCAGCCCATGGATATTGCAGATGATATAATGACTCATGTAGAGGCATGTTTGATTTGCTGGAACAAGTAATCATCATAGTCTTCTCCCTCCATCTGGGAGAACCTCTAGTTCTGGATCTTGCGATGCTTGCATTCATAAGTCTTTCATATTCTTAATCACAACTTTCAGTTGATTTATTTTAGTGAGTTCATATTAGGATGGTGATCTTGTGATTCTTAATACAATGACTGGTTGTTCTGGCTTCTTTTTGGCCCTTGACCAAGTTTTGGGATAACCTGGGTCATTTTGACCTATTTTGGAACTGCGACAGCTAGTCAATGAAGGATCGCCAAGCGAAGCATCTCGGCCCACTTTTGGACCCCTATTAGGGCTTCTGGGTTAATGTAATGGGAAAGGGATGTCGGCCTGTGGGTTTACCCACGCTTAGGCCCACTTTTGTAATGTATAAATAGATGCTTAGGCTAGATAGAAGTAGCAGTGCATATATGTGATGTATGGTAGACGACTTAGTGCTAATAGTTAGATCTGTGTGATCGAAAGTGGATTGTAAATGCTCTGTGCATGATCATAAGAATCTTGCAAGGCTAAGTGAAAGTTGTTGTCAGAGGCTTTGTGCTGAAGTGTAAGGAAGAAGGATCTAGCGAGCTGCACAAATCTTCTGTCCTTTGCAAAGAAGGGTTTTACTGCTTTGTGTTGTAACTGACGATTGAAGATACTAATAAAGAAGAAGAGTTGGTGGGCATATCCCCAGGGTGGGGGTGAACCATGTAAATCTATGTGTAACCCTCTGTGCTTTGATTCATTGTGTTTATCTCTACTTATGCTATGTACTTTTGATATATTCACTTATGATTTGTGCTTCTTAGATATATATGATTGTTAGATATGATGTATATGCGAGTGCTTAGTGCTAATCTACAAGACCTGATGTGTTACTGTTGCTAAGTGCTGAGATACTGTAGATATAAGTGAATATTGTGATGCTCTGTGCTACCTGCGAAGTAGAATAAGGGTTGGATATTAATGGTTGATTGATGCTAAGTGCATTGTAAGTAGTATAATCAAATATCTATGTCCTAGCTAAGGTTGCAGACACCTGAGTCTTGCAACCATCCTTGCCTCTACTTCGGGTGAGACTTCATCTACTTCTCAGGTGTTTCCAAAAGGATCGACAGTTAGGGTTTTGTTGGTGCACTCTTGAGCGTTGAACCCTGGGTCTACCCCTCTGTGCCAACAAATGGTTCTGTTGCCAAGACCTGAAACTGTGATTGCTGGGAATTGAGAAAGAAAAGCTTCGTGCAAAGATTCGATCTAGAAACCGTGGAATATCTATGCATGGATCGGTACCCTAGTGCGTAGTATTCCACTTGATCTAAAAATCTCTTTGCTAAAGAAAGAAGGAAGGATAGATTTGAAGAAAAGAAGCTAGATCTGAACGCGTTGTGCCCTAAGAAAATAAAAAGTGGGGAATCCTGAAAGAAAGAGGTAAGATCTGCAGAAAAGAGGTAAGATCTGTAAGTTATGTGCTCTGATAAAGGTAAGAAAGTTCTATATCTGAAGCTTTGTGCTCTGTAAAAGTAAGACTAGTAGAAATTTTTGTTTCTAAAAGCATGGATCTAGGTATTTTTGGTAGATTTTGTCCTAGCTTGAAAACTAGGGCATTGTTAGATGAAAGAAGGTTTGATATGAATAGATATGATAAGAATAGTGATAGATATGTTATACCTATGCATAGAAAGAATGTTTTGACTAGAAAATGGATGCAGGATCCTAGAAATAATTTTTTGCAAGCTAACTACCACGATCCTAGTGCACAGTACAAAAGAGGTTGGGGATCATTTAAAAGAAAGAGAGGATTGAACCTATGTTACAGTTGCAGAAGACCGGGGCATCTAGCTAAGGAATGCCCTGGTGGAAGACCTAGTTGTCTTTGTTGCAAATCTCTAGATCACGAAGTATTGGATTGCCCTAGAATGATTGTTAAGCTTGAAAAAATGAATCTGCATGAAGAAAACCCTAAAGAAGATCCAGAAATAGCAGAACCCCAGAAAGAATCAGAGAAGATGTTACTACAGATGGAAGACACCTTGAAAGACCACCGACATGTTAGGTTAGCAGAGATCTTTAAAGAAAAAGAATGCATCGAGGTAAGAATAAGAGACTTCGACATTGACTGTGTTTTGGATGAGGAAACACAGGTGAATGTTACGACAGAAAAAAATTGGGAAGCTATAGGGAGGCCTGCTATGAATCCATCTCTAGAAGGAACAGGGTTATTCAGAGGAAAACTGGTAAACCTATGTGGAAGGATCACTCAGATATCTATGAATCCCAATGGAACTTTGACAGAGGAAGATTTTGAAATTATCAAATTCATTGAGGACAACACCTCGTTTACTATGTTACTTGGAAATCCTTGGATTGAAATAAATCAAGCTAGAAAGAAGGAAGACGAAAAAGTTTTAGAACAATAGAGACAAGAGTTAAAATAATTCATGACCAGAAGGATCACACAGTTGATTGAAGAACATGAGAACATATCGAATCCATATCACACTAGGAACCTAGACGTCGAAGTTATCATAACGCCAGAGGATTCACAGAAGGATGAAGTTTCTATCTCAAATAAAGAAGAGATGTTATACCTGAACCCTGAGAAAGAACCTCAACAACATGAAGTGACTATATCCAAGGAAAATAGGAATCAGAATGGGAAAAGAACTACTGAGACAAAGCTCACTAGAAATAAAGTTAGAAAGTTAAATAAGAAGAGGGCGAAATTGCAGGAGATTCTAGATGGAACATCGCAGAATTTGATCTTTGCCGAGATATCAGAAAAATGACATGGGTCACATCGCCATGGCGAATAAATATAGCTGTTGGACCGATATACCAGTTCAACTTCCGCCCCAAACGGACAAAAAATCATTAAAGGATCACCACCAAATCGTTGGATAGTGCCAAAACAGATAGAATAGAGTTAACAGAGGCCCCATACCCATTGCAAGCAAACTGTTGTTGAGATTACCTATTTATCTCATCATGCCATGCCTAAAGAACACTTTTTCCAACTGAGAAATTGAAGCTCGCAGACTAGCAAGTGTCTACAGTGATCATCACGTCCTTGTTATTCATTCCCATGTAGTTTCCAAGATCATTGTAACCCTGATTATTTATTTCGTGCGCATATGTCCGACGAACTCACCGCAGTCAAAGAGTTCGTCACAGAAGTCCTCCTTGATTTAATGACTGAGAGATTCATGTCGGAAAGAGGAATGTCCACTGGAATCCAAGCATCATCAAAAAGAGGAGTAGCAGCTTCTCCGTCCACTTTCTGAGCAGGATCATCTCAACAGGTCGACGAGAAGCGTACTAAACATAGAGACAATTTGGCGAATGCTAAACTAATTCTGAGCATTTTTCCTGCTTACCTACCCCCTCTGCATGGTGAAATCAACTGTGACAGTGTGCCTCAATAATTCAAGTATGCTATGGTTACTGTGTACCTGCCAAAAGGGGTGTGCATAGTTCATACCGATCAGGAGAAACTCCCAGCGTTGAAGTTTAGCAACTTCAACCTCGGCGATAGGAAAGTCTACAATATGCTCTCTCTGCACAAGTATCTAATGAAGACGAAGGGAAATAACTCAAAGATCGTCCCGCAGTCTTGGACCCAGAACCTCGCGCAATCAATGTTGTTGAATTTCATGAAGATCTTGCACTTTGGAAGACATCAGGAGATGAATGCGTGTGTAAAGATACTTCTTTCTTGCTATCACAGAGCCTACTTGTGGTTGAATCAATGTGTCACAGTGGATCCCACCTCGATTAATCGGATCACAGGACTTAGCATGAAAGGAACTGATCCACGAGAATTCTATCCTGGGAAGACCACAGACAGAGCACTAGCAACGAAGATCAAAGAAACCTATGGAGATGTCGAGAGAGTCACACGAGGCTACAAACTAGCATCTATTTAGAGTGGCGCAGTGCACCTTTCCTGTCAGCTGATCACAGGAAATCTAGTTCGCAAGAACCAACCCACCCAAGTAACTAGATTTGTAGTCGATCTCGCAAGGAAGTGCACAAAAGGACTTCAAATGAATTGGGCAAAGTACTTGGTGAATAAGCTTGAACTAGATTGCAGGGAAGTGCAAGACCAAGGGTATGAATTCCATTTTAGTTGTCTTCTCATACTGATCACCTTCATAGCATGGGAGATGTCGGAGGGTGCCACTTTCCCAGAGACCGAGACATTTGAACCTTTGGTTGCGAGGTTCTGTACCTTGTGGTACTCGATCAATATGATCAAGCAATGGCAGTCGAATGTCATATTCCACGTATACTACAACTAACTGAAGACCTCCATCCAGGCTATGCCTCGCATTACCCCAAATATGCTCCACAGATTCAAACCCTTAATGAAGTTCAACACAGATCACCACTTCATGTATATAACAATGTGAGCTGATGAACATAAGTAACAGTTGCAGTCTTATTACAAGTTGACTGAAGAATACCTCGAAGAGATCACCAAGGATTGGTCAGTGAACCTTCTCATTCCAGCAAATCCCACAGAGCTGTCCGATGTTGATACCCAAATACTGTACTGGACACACCGGGACCAAGAAAAACGAAGAATTCTGAAGAGGTTCACAAAGTAGACAGTGCATCTGTAAGGATTTCCTCTAACACACCAGACGAAGGATGTGATGGCTAAGAGAAAGAAGTCACAGAAATTGAACAACAAAAAAGCAAAGTACCACTGCCTAGGGACGAAGAAGACTCATCATCCTCCTGAAATAATCCTAGGACCCTTGTGACCGAGATGTGAACTTCCCTCATATTGGATGGCTTTGATTTCATCATTGCAACAGTGAATGATGCTTCAAAGTAGATAGTAGAGAAGTAGGAGAAGATGTATAACCATATAGAGATCGAACTCCAAGGAGTTCAGCAGGTACTCCAGTTCAGCCACGCTGTACACACCATGCCTCTGATAGCAGGGACAGTAGAACCAGGAGACGAACCAACTCGACTTCACCAGATTGCTGACATGGTCGAAGCTCGCCTTCGACAAGCTCAAGAAGACACAACACAAACCACCTAGGCTCTCACACAGGTGCAAGGAGTACTTGTCGAGCAACACAGTGCTGTTGAAAGAGAAAAACTTGCTCTTCAAGTACAGTGGGATAAAGAGAAAGCATAGCTACAACAAAGCAAGGAACAGTTGCTTGTAGAGCAGCTTTAAGTAAAGGAACTAGTCGGCAGATAACTCTGCTCTGTGACCATTATCGAAGTACCAGCTGAAGAGAGAGTTCCACAAAAGGTGGCCCAGCTTGAAGACGTTATATAGAAGCTGCAACAACACATTGTTGATCTAGAACTCCACATTGTGCCCAATACCCCCCAGGAGATAAGAGACCAATGAGAAGAAACTTCTTGGAGCACATTTGACTGATTGAAATATATTTCCTTGGAGTGCAAGTAGTTGAGTAACCAGAGTGTCGAAATCTACGAGAACCTTACAGAGAATCCAGAGTTACAGGCGTTGGAGTCGCAACTCCAAGAAGAAAAGCAGCATGCAGATACATTACAGGCAGAGCTGAATGCTCTGTCTGTAGTGGATAGAATAAAATGATCTCATGAACAACGCACAGATCAACAATAGATACATATGATCCAGAGCAAGGTCATGGAAGTAACTCAACAACTCCAACTGGTGAAAGACAAGGCATGCATATTATTTGTTGATATCAAAAACCAGGGAGCAGAACTTAAGCAAGTCGTCATCACTGCAGAACAACGCTTGGAAGGACCAGTAAATGACACAATGATCCTAGAATTCACCCAACAGGAGGCCACAATGAAGCAGTAGGTCGAAGTAGCTCAAGCCAAGCTTGAGACTTTTGAAGAAGAATTGCACAGACCAGAGTGACTTGGGATGAGTCACAGGTGAGTGTTGGGGGCATATTGGACCTTGACCAAGTTTTGGGATAACTTGGGTCATTTTGACCTATTTTGGAACTGCGACAGCTAGTCAAAGGACCACCAAGTGAAGCTTCTCGGTCCACTTTTGGGCCCCTATTAGGGATTCTGGGTTAATGTAATTGGAAAGGGATGTCGGCCCATGGGTTTACCCACGCTTAGGACCACGTTTGTAATGTATAAATAGATTATTAGGCTAGATAGAAGTAGCAGTGCATCTATGTGATGTATGGAAGACGACTTAGTGCTAATATTTAGATCTGTGTGATCGAAAGTGGATTGTAAATGCTCTGTGCATGATCATAAGAAGCTTGCAAGGCTAAGTGCAAGTTGTTGTAAGAGGCTTTGTGTTGAAGTGTAAGAAAGAAGGATCTAGTGAGCTGCATAGATCTTCTGTCCTTTGCAAAGAAGGATTTTAGTGCTTTGTGTTGTAACTGACGATTGAAGATACTAATAAAGAAGAAGAGTTGGTGGACATAGCCTCAGGGTGGGGGTGAACCACAGAAATCTGTGTGTAATGCTCTGTGCTTTTATTCATCGTGTTTATCTCTGCTTATGCTATGTGCTTTTGATATGTTCACTTATTCTTTGTGCTTCTTAGATATATATGATTGTTAGATTTGATGTATATGCGAGTGCTTAGTGTTGATCTGCAGGACCTAATGTGTTATTGTTGCTAAGTGTTGAGATACTATAGATATAATTGAATATTGTGATGCTCTGTGCTATCTGCGAAGTATAATAAGGGTTGGATATTAATGGTTGATTGATGCTAAGTGCACTGTAAGTAGTATAATCATAGATCTGTGTCCCAACTAAGGTTGTAGACACCTGAGTCTTGCAACCACCCCTGCCTCTACCTCAGGTGAGACTTCATCTGCTTCGAAGGTGTTGCCGAAAGGGCCAGTAGTTAGGGTTTTTTTGGTGCGCTCTTGAGAGTTGAACCCTGGGTCTGCCCCTCTATGCCAACACTTCTCTTTCTTTCTTGAAATCTTCATGTTCTTCCTGATGTGTTTCTTTAGTTCTTGGGTCCATGGAGTTTCTTATAGATTTCATGCCCTAAATATTCCATTTCTTTCTTTCATCATAGGATCATGGATGTGGATGGACAACTAGGGATACTTTAAGGATTCTCTTCGAAGAAGACTTCTTTTGAGGTTGAAATGTACACGTATTGTCTTTCATGACTGCTACCATGGATATATACTTCATAATCTTCAATGGATCATAGGATTAGCTCCCTCCTAGTCCTTTCTTCATGTATGAGTGCATATAATCGACTCCCTCCATCTAACAGATTCCATGCTTCCATATGCATCCTTATTGTCTTCTGCAATATATAATTGGCTGTCTTTGTCTAACAGAGTCCACGCTTCCATCTTGTTTTCTTATACAAAATGTTATAAGTCTTTCTCTGACTTCTTTCTATCTTTTCTTCTTCTAAGTCTCTTCATGATTGATTCAACGTATTTCATCCTTTCATGTGTATTATCTAATGATATCAATCCTTATCTTGTTGTTATTCCATAGGTATAGTTCTTCTTGGAATACATTATATTCCCGGAGATAGATATATAGAGACGATGCAAACAAGATATGTACAAGAAATAAGAAGAGTATTGTTACCTTTAGAAGAAGAAGTCTCTTTCATCCTGTTTAGTATTCTTTGTAGGTTCCTTTTCTTCGACAATTGATGCCTCGTGTTTCTCCTTTGCACTAATCCTTGATTCTTCTTGAGCACAACAAGTCCAAAGTTCTTCAAATGTCGGATACTCCTTTCTTATGTTCATGCTTGCAGCAAATGCATCCCATGTCTTGGGAAGACCATTGAGTACTATGTTTACCAACTCCCTCTTTGAGATTATCTATTCAATAGCTTATAGTCGATCTTTTAACCGAGAGATTCTCACAAAGTATGATGTTATGTTGTTGTCATCATTCATCTTCATGTCACAGAGCTCATTCTTCAGACTCATTACTTGTCCAATGTTTCTGACTGAGAAGAGGTTTGTTAGGGAATCGTACATATTCTTTGATGAGTTAAGATGGGATATGTAGGGTATCAAGTGGTCTTTGATATAGTCCACTATGATAATAATGGCATTGATGTCACCGTCTTTGAACTTCTCCATAGCTGCAACATTCTGTTGTTCCTTCTCTTTTCCTTCTTCAAACTCTGGTTTCACGATCTTTTCCTTTCACGATATCCAACACTTTATTCTTGGAAAGGATGAGGTCAATCCTTGTCTTCCACGCTTTGAAGTTAGAGGCTCCATCTAACTTGTTCTCTGAATTCATAGAATAAGTCATGGCTGCTTTGACTTGGTCAAGCCCTAGATTTGACCAAAAACTCAAACCTGATGTCTTGGCTTGCTCGGAGTATCACGAGATGCGCTAGGCTAGGGCGCACTGATCTATCCAGAGATTAGGTCAATCCCTTCATTTAAGGTGCCTCAACAAGAGGATTAGGGTTTTTGCAACTGCACTTGCTAGTCACCCTAGGGGTAGTGCTATGGTGAATGCTACTGCTATAAACCCTAGCGTAATTTCTTCAACGAGCTCAATATCCTTATGGCTATGTTTCCTTCCAGTGGTTAGACTGAATGAAGGAGGTGTGGGCCCATAACCTGTTAGAATATAATGGATGTGCTCATTTTACCATTGACAATATCTCTATTGTTACCCAACCATAGGCTGAAGCCACCCTCCGAGCACCTTAACCTTGATAGAGAATCACTCCGGAAGAAAACCCTAGGATAGATAGACAAACAAAGGGTAGCTCACCTTTCCCCAAGGATAGTGCACCAATAAGAGCTGATCAGATAGTCCAAACCCTAGCCAAGAGATAGTCCAAGCCAAAACGTAACTGCTAGCTACAACAGCTGCACCAACATCTCTTCTCAAACCTACGCACAAAACTGGACACTGCAGTGTGCACAAGTGCTGCTCTACAATTCTGAGATTGACTACCAGAATGAGAACTGACCTCTTGTATTTATACTAATTCTGGCTAACTGCCTGGGTCAAATTCTCATTCTGGGTATCTGTCTTTTCAGTATATATTATTATTTCTGGCCGACTTATTCTCTTGGAGGCTAATAACCTAATATAAATTATCTTCTTGAGCCGACAAGTCTTCTAGGGTTATTATCCAACTCATTAGGGTTTCTTCTTGCTTCCCAGAGTATTCTATCCTTGTCAAGTTTACACGTGGAGGTAAATACCTCTCGCAGCTACCATAATATCAACACAAAAACCCTATTTTTCGAGGTGTACGGGGTTGATTGTGTATAGGGTGCATACATATTGAGGAATACGCGGGTTGGCAGTGTATCGGGTGCGTACATTTTGGTAAAGACATGAAAATTGAGAATATGAAGATGAAGAGGTTCTAGATTCTGAGATCAAGCTCCTAGGAAGGTCTACAATGCTCAGATACATTAGATCTATGCATTGATTCAAAAGGTATGGTCACATAGTTTTCTTGATGGATACTCTTGCTTGTTGTATGGTGAATTCTTAAGGCACTCTTGGTATGGTTGTTGTGATTTGGTTTGTGTTGGTTGATGGAGTGAGAAACACTCTCATAATTCAGTACTGATATGATTGCTATAGTATATTGGTTTCTTATACATGATTTAGTAGCATTCATACTGTATGGTTGAGAAGCATAAGTAAGTTTTTGGAGAACTTGGATGTGTTGTGACTGATTATGGTTCAGATTGGAAAATGAAAGACAGAAGTGAATGTGATTGAAGGCTGCAGAGGATCTGAGTGTATCTTGAAGAGAAAACCCTAATTAACTTAGAAGAGATATGCAGGTTGTAGTACATATTGTCCGCGTACATACGTGAGTTGTACTACTAATAGGGCATGTACATACACGTGTTTTACTACCAACAGGTCATGTATCTGTTGACATATTGGTATCTATAGATGATTATTGCCTCATCTTAGTTGGTGCTGAGTGTGTAAGATGTGTCTTGCATTATAGAGCTGATGCTCTTGTAGAGTTGTACTCTATTCAGTTGTTGTTGATAACCCAAGGATTGTAGTCCGTAATAAAAATAAAATTGTACATATATCTTGTGTTCTTTGTGTTCCTTGTGGTGATGGTTTATTGATGATATATATTGTTGTTATATGTTGCTGATGTATATTTACATTTGATTGGTTATGAATGATAGTAATAAGTAATGAGTAAATGGTGATTTATAACTAAGAAGTTTGTGAAGGGGAAAAGTTTTTAAAAAGAGCCCCACACTCATTCACCCCCCCTCTAAGTGTGATCGGTGTGTCCAACATTTGGCATGTTTATTTATTGAACCTGTCTATATTTTACTCATCATTTTAAAATGGAAATGGGCCGAGCCCATTTGGTTCAAGTAATAATCATTAGTTTGAAAAGAAAGCAATTTGGTTGACATCTTTGCTTTGTTTTGACCAAATTTTTTTGGGTTGACAGAGTTTTGGTATGGTTTTGGTGTTTCTAATTCTAGTCAAGATATGGATTTGAATCCATATCTATTGAAACTCGTGATGAATGATATCATTTCTTTTCAAATTGTTGTTTTATTGAGTTGTGTTTCCATAACTTAAAAAATTTATGGTTTAATGGATAAATATTAATGTTTTCGAAACCAGGTTAAATATGTTGGGAATAATATGGTTTATTATCAATATTAATATTATTTGAATCACATTTCAAACTCTGTTATAGCAAGATTTTCCTCACCATTTCTATCTTGCACAGAGGGCCTTTTTTCATTTCCCTATGTAGACATTTTATCCCTTTTTGATGAATCCAGAGCTAAAAAATATACATCTTTCCACATATACTCTCCCTAACTGCTATGCAAGATGTGTATACGCTTGCTGCTCCATTACAACTTGCGTATATTGGTATTTTTGCCAAAAAATACAAAATGAGGTCAGGTTTCCATGTCACGACAAAAGATCTCTGATTCTTGGCCTTCCATGTACTGGAAACGTTCCGACTCGACCCTTCAGTTGCATTCTGGAGGCTATAAGAGCACAATTTCCAACTATGGAAAAGAAGGAGAAAGCATTCAACTTTGAGAGAAAAGTTACTCTGGAGAAATTACTTCATATTGAGTCTTCATTCCTTTGTCCCTCAAGTCTGAACATAGTGTTCATCCCCCAAGCTCTTCCCTTATTATTGAGAGGACCTCTTTGGCTCTTTCTCATGAGCTTGCCTTTGGTGGAGGATTGAAGTGGTGGGGACCCAGTAGGAAGGAACTTGGTTTCTTGGTTTTGAACCATGCCAAAATGGAAGTCTGTAATGTTGACACTTCTGTTGATCAATTATTAATAGAAATACTCCTTTCCCATCCTATTGGTGTCTTTCAAATATATGATTATTTTCCATGGGCGTGTTTGTAATTTTTATTAATGGATTATGCTATCTGATGTGCTAATCCCTTCTATATCATCACTATATACTTTCTTTTATTGTTTTTTGAGAACTTCTCGCAGGTATAAAGCTTTGGGTCAAAGTGCTCAATGGTGGAATATCATCAAACGTTGGATTGAGGTAGGCCTCTTTCTTGTATTGCACACTAGTCTATATAGAATATGTTGGAATTGAGTTGATTTCTACAGTTATACCTGTCTATTGTTGTTTACCCTTGGCCATAGAGAGTTTTTCCCTTGTAACAGAAATGGAGACTCCACTGGGGAGAGATATTCCTTCTAAGGGTTGAAGTACTTTTTCTTCTTACATTGCTCTTTTTCCTTTGCGTTTCTTGTTGTATCATTGCTCGACAAATCCTGTTCACTCTGAGTCTGAGTTTTCATCCTTTTACCCTTACTTGGCCTTGTTTTAAAGCATATACGCCCTTTTTTCCTTGACAGTTGCATATACACACTTGCTGTCTCATTGCAAGAAGCGTATATACGCTCTGTTCTCCTGAACAGACGCGTATACCACTTCCCCTTGCTTGTTTTCTTGGTTGAGTGATTGTTGGGTAGGATTTAAAGATTACTGAGCCTTCTCAGGTCTTTGTAGTGTCTATTGAGATTATCTGGGAAGATAGGAAGCCTATTTGGAGTTGAATTTTTGGGCGTAGGCTTTCTCTTTGTTTTCTATTTTTAATTTGTCCTTGGCTTCTGGGTTGTTTGCTTGGTTGCTCGGTATTCTACTTGAGTTACTGCTTTTATACACAGTAGAATTCATCTGTCAAGTTTCTTATCAGTCCATGCATTTTCTTTTTAGAATATCGAAAATACAAAAAAATAGGCATTTTGCATTGGTTGGCATTTTTGTCTTTGAATTTTTATCATTAGCTTAGCACATTTAGCGAAAGATTGTATTTTACTTCTGAATTGTAGATTTGAAATTGAAGACTGCACTATTTTTATTAGCATATCATTCATTGAAAAGTTAAATATATACTTTGCATTATATCCATATTTATTTCCTGGCAGAGTCATAACACCATGAGTTTCACTTCCATACCTTTTTGAGTAACCACGACCAATAAAATTTACACTTTAAACTAAATTTGATTAGTCACGATTTTATTTTTACGGTGCACAAACTAGCTTAGGATTTAGTGCCTTGGAATAGGATTTTGTGAGTAAACTTCTCCAAGGCAATTAAATCAACATATGTGTCCGAGACAGGGAGTTGAGAAGTCCATTGTATAATCGGTAAGATTAAGAGGCTCCACTCACACCAGAGTTAATCACGAGGTCGTGCGAAGTTAGTTGAAGGGATAACCCTTGGATAATCACCTAGCATCAGAGATATTTCTATGGATTTATTCGTATTTGGGGATCTTTCTAGTGCCCATACCTTTGTGAGAGGTGGTGCTTTCAAGGTTTCGGGCTTTGCTACTCTGCCCATATGGTGATATGGACTTACGACTGCTCGCATGTGCATTGGTTATACAGTGGTTTATTAGTTGCTTGACTTAGGTATCTCATAGGTTACTTGCAGGGGTTATTCTACTTGTACCCTGAGTTAGATAAGGGTCGAACATCACACAACCTTTATGGAGGATTACCTCTCCGGGGGGATCTAACCGACTAGTTGTTAAGTCCATGAGGGCCCTTATAACTGATTATGTTACCTCCAAACTTTAGTGGGGAGTCTTAGGTCCCTCCTAGACAAGACATACCTTCTTTTGCGAGGGAGGCCACTCAACCACTTTAGCCTATTTACATGCATATTGGTCGTTTGACTTTTTGGTATGCTCTTTGACTACTAGTCGACCTTAGGCATCTATTTTGGTTTTCATCATTATGGACAATGGAGTTTCTTTTTCTCCCTCATTCACTGCTACCCACCCCATGATACCTGCTAATTTCATGGGGGGCAGACCCTTCCATTTTTTACAATGGTATGTAGAACTACAACGCTCAGTCCGCACCTTGGGTCTCTAGCCATTTTTCTATTGATATGCCTTCCCCCCTGCAACCCTCTCCCTGGCCCACATATATGAATCCTAGCATTGGACCCGGGGGCACCATGGCTTCGATGCCTACTTCTTTGTTTGATATGAGTCATGTCCCCATGGGAGGTTGGAACCTTCCCCCCTACAAATCCAATACTATCTATGCTCTTTCAGTATCCAGTACTCATATGGGTGCCTATCCCACTTATTACCCCCCACCCATGTATCTTTCGTCTGCCATGTCAGTTCCTTCGAACACGTTTTCCATGACAGGTCCTCAATTACCACCAGGTCTTTCATATGGAGAGACCCAATTTTACGTTTCGAGCTACCCTCTTTATGGGACCCCTTCACAAGGGGGAAACATATATCCTCACTCGAATAATCCTTATCCTACCTCGTTCTCTTCACAGACCTCAGTGATGATGATCGTCCAAACCTCTTTGGACCATTTTGGCGTGAACCAACACCTTTCTGGGCTAGGGCAAGAGGTATACCAAGATCCTACCTGGCTTGCAATTTTTCAGAATCAATCTTTCCCCAGACTGTGGAATCAAATGCCACCATCAATCGCCAGCCTAGTCACTGTCAGTCATACTGGTGCTCCATCTCCATACCTCTACCAGTTATGTCGAAGATGGATCGACTTCTTCTACAAACTACATTGACAACTTGCCCCCAACCTCTAAAAATTATGTTGGGGGCACCATTCTTTTTTCCCTGAATCATAGCCATGTCATGTCTCTCGCTTCTATTCATCATACAGGAGATGACTCTCTTTCTCCTGCTAGTTACATAGAGAAGCCCATACGTCTCAGACATAAGCCTAAATTATTTTGCAGGACTTGTGAAGGAAGTCACCTTACTCATTTGTGTTCAATTACTGTCGAGATACCATAAGTGTGGGGCTCGCCTAAGAGCCCTTCAAATTCTGAGGCATCCATGGTTTCTCTTCACACCACTTCTCCCTTGATTGTCTCGATGGTTCTACCGACGCAATATTCTCCTGACCTCACCCCCTTAGTTAAGGGTGAAGTGTCTCTTTCCCCTGTTACTATGCTTCCTCTTCAGCCTATAATTGAATAAGTGGCCACACCAGTGCAATCTATGGTCAACCCTACTCTCCCTGAAGAGAATGACGCACATTTCAGCCATGTCATCAACATTTCACACCCTCCCCCTTCTAAACGAGAGAGATTTATTCTTCCCCCGAATGCTCTCCCTCCAATTCCTGATGAGGTTCCTTTCGATTGGGATGACCTGATGGGACATCCCATTCCCCCACATATGTCTTTTCCATTAAGAGACATTATTCAAACCATCACAGAGACTGTATCCTCCATTAGCACCTTCTCCTCCTTGACTTGGAAAGCCTTGGGTTTTCCAAAGATCTTGTCAGCTATCCGCAAGATACTGGATTTCGGAAGAAGGTCGAGATAGAATCTTGGCCTCCCACTTTACATGTTGATTAGACTCCCAATAATGAGTCTCAGTTAAGCTCTTTTCCGACTCGTCCAAAAAATGAAAAGATCGTCGAGTGATTTGTCCCTTTCACACTTGTTAAAATTGGATTTGAAAGATCATGAGTCCTAGTTAAGCTCTTTTTCGACTCACTATCAAAAATAGAAAAGATTGTCGAGTGAACTTGTCTTTTTCACACTCAGAAATTGGATTTGAAAAGACGTCTATTTGGCACA
The DNA here is from genome assembly GCA_009831015.1 of Picea engelmannii. Classification (NCBI taxonomy): domain Eukaryota; kingdom Viridiplantae; phylum Streptophyta; class Pinopsida; order Pinales; family Pinaceae; genus Picea; species Picea engelmannii. Next base: position 22,488 of record ML829844.1, on the reverse strand, counting down.
ATTTTACCCCTTTTTCACACCAAGTAGACTAAAAGATATTAAAAATGACATTTTTTGGCGTTAAGTTGTGATTGCATCTCATGCCCTCGCTTGTTGTATTGAGTCATTAGTCGGTTCTCTCTTTGCGTTATAAACCGTTGCCTAAGAAGTTTGCATCCCCAACCAAGTAGAGCCTTGTTTTTATCCTTCGCAATTTGACACCCTATACCCTGGAGGGAACATCACCCCGAGTGTCCATCTCCTACATGCATTTCCTTGCATTGAGCATAGGTACGTTCCACTGTTGGAACTACTTTTGCTTACTTGTGACACTCATTCCTTCCTCTATATCATAACATTCATTTGTTATGTAAAAAAAAAAAAAAGATGGGCGGGAAAGGAATACTATATTGTAATTGGCAGCAGTTGTGTCACCTTTGAACAGAGAACAAAGTTATTGAGTCTGTGTGTCATCATAATTTTGGGTTTAGCACGACCTTAGGAAGTTGATCCCACTACAAAGTTTTCTCTATCGACTGGTTACTCTTCCAATCCCTATAGAGAACGTTATTGATGCCTCCTGCATCTAATTGTCACATCAATGAGTCCATGCTTCCGGAGTTCACCATATGTCTCATGCTCTTGTTCAAAGGAAGTCTATCAACCTGTGTCAACCACTCCTCATAAATCTTGACTTGGCATGTCGACCATACCCTCAGTTTGTCTCAGAATCACATGATACTTTGGTCTTATCGTGCGCCCTGGCCCTACTTTCATCATTGGTAGGTCACCTTGAACCCAACAATCGACATTTCATCATTGGTCATTGACTGGGTGGTTCCCCTTGTGTTCAACAACAAGTCATCTATTCACAATTTTGGATTCGTGCAGTGTCTTGGATGCCATTAGCCTTATTGGTGGTTTCCTCGCCTTTGTCAATAGTTTTTCATCATTGACTGCTTTTTAGAGGGTCCTTTTTGTGTACCTCTTTCATTTGGCACATGCGAAAGACACACAGGGTCATTGGTTCGTGAACATGTTCTTCGTCCGATCTCCACCAAATCATGAAGCTCCTTCTTTGTTCCTCGTGATGACTGATGAGAGATGCCTCAATGCTCTCCTTTCAGTGAGTCTCCTTCCATCGACTTCAACTCATTTATTCTGGATATGGGACCTAGAGTTTTATGAGTACCTTGAGGCTTGTAGTCATTAGTGGCAGGCTCTCTCACCATTGACAGATGGGAATAGATTAATGTCTCTTGATCAATGGATCTCTCAAGTGTTCGACACCAACTCCTTTATTCACATTTGTAGAGATGTACTTGGTGCCTTGATACCTACTTTCATTATCGGTAGGTTGTCTCACGTTTGTTAACGATATACTTCAATGACCGGTAATCAAATGATGTCTCATCATGTTCGGCCTCAACTCATTTATTGACATGATGTAGATGTGCACCATTGGAAAATAGTGTAGAAGACTTGAAGACATTACTATGTGGCCACAACTTTCCTGAGCTGTTGCTTCCATTTCATTGGACCAATACCTATTTGACTTTAGTGATCATGGGAGATTAGATTGTACCCCACGGTATACATGTATCTTCAGATTGATTTTTGAGATTGGTTTCACTAGGCCTTGTTCATGACTATGATAGATTTTGGCATATAAATGCATTTGTATTTTCCTATTCATGGCCATGAACAATTGTTTGGTATATTTTCCACATGGATTTGCATTGTATTCTTGGCCATAGAGAGTTTTTCCCTTGGCCATAGAGAGTTTTTCCCTTGTAACAAACTCGTCTATAGTTTATTAATGGATCAAACCAATTTTTGTTATTCGAACCCATATCTATAAAGTAAATTGTAGTTTATGCTTCTTCTATTCAAGACACTCCCCTCTGTGATTTTTCTGCCGCACTTTTTCTGCCGCGATTTTTCTGTCGTTATTTTTCTGCTGCACTTTTTTTGCCACACTTTTTCTACTGCAATTTTTCTGCCGCGATGTTTCAACTGCAATTTTTATGTCGCACTTTTTTGCTGCAATTTTTCTCTATCAATAATACCTACCCAAATAATCTTTCACAAAAAAAATATTCAATGAGATTCACATGTGATTAAATGAGAGACCTTTTCATCTTATTTATACTTTCATGTACCTTCCTCAAGGGGTTACCTTCTAACCATCTTAACTCACTTTCCTTATTTTAGGGATAATCCACTTCTAACCACTTGTCCACTTAGTAATTTCTCCATTAACTTTATTATTTAAATAATTTCTTTTGTATCCACTTTGACTTATAGTACACTCATAAATTCACTTTATTATTTACCTTCTAACCATCTTAAACCACTTTCTTTATTTTAGGGCTAACCCACTTCTAACCAGTTGTCCACTTAGTAATTTCTCCATTAAATTTATTATTTAAATAATTTCTTTTGTATCCACTTTGACTTATAGTACACTCATCACGTCATTTTATTATTTAAATAATTTCTTCTTTGCAACCACTTTGACTACTTTGACCTTTCGAGGCTTCTAGATGACTCATGAGGGTTCTTCAACTTCACATGACCATAACTCTCTAACCGTGAGGAGTTATGTGACGTACCACATACCACCAAAAATGGCATGACATGTACTATACATCTAGAATAGTATTACCTTCAAATATATTAAAACTTGTACCATTATACATAAAACAAACTTGGTTCCATTACCCAAACCTTTGTGCTATCATAATTCGCTATCGGACTTTCTTCAAGGGTTGACATCAATGAAAACCAACCCAAATAATCAACAATATCTCCCTTTGGAATTGATGGCAACACTTTGATGCAATACTGAAGTCATATCACTCATGCTCCCACTGTGACCATCGCTCCCCCTAGAACCATGCCTCTGTGCTCTTTCTCCAAGCATTTACCTTTGCATCTGATAAATCTCTCCCCCTTTTTCATCAATGGCAAAGGTATCTTTCCATCTGGGGCTTCTCCCCTTGACTAAACTCTTCCTGAAATTGATCTCCCAACCTGAAATGTCCTCTTTATGGTTCTTCCTCGTGTAAATATAAGACATATAATATAAGCATTCAAAATCATTCATTTTGGAGTAGAAATTACTATGAGTCTCTGGCGAAGATACTTAAAGGATTCCCTTGGAATAATTTTTGTAAAGATGTCTGCAACTTGTTCTTTTGTGCCCACATATTCAACTCTGATGTTCTTCTCTGAAACCCGTTCCCGTAGAAAGTGATACTTTATTGGAACGTGCTTCGTCTTGGAGTGCATCACTAGGTTCTTTGAGATACTCATGGCACTTGTATTATCATAATAGATTGGAATGGGCTCATCATACTCAACCTGTATATCTGTCAAAGTTTGTTTAATCCATAAAACCTAAGTACAACATCTTGTTGCTGCAATATACTCTGCTTCGGCTGTAGATAAAGATATTGATGATTGTTTCTTTCTTATCCAATATACTAAACACTCACCCAAGTAGAACGTTGCTCCACTAGTGCTTTGTCGGTCATCAATGCAACCTGCTCAATCTATATCTGTGTAGGAAATAAGTGATAGATATTTTCCTTTTGGATACCATAATCCAAACTCTTTTGTTCCTTTGAGACATCTGAAAATCCTCTTCACTGCTAAGACATGTGATTCCTTTGGTACTGCTTGAAATCATAAGACCAGTTGTTTGATGTAGACTTATTCTTCATCTTATGCTTCTTCTTCGTAAAGTTGTTCCATTGATTCATTTTCTTCTTCCTTTAATTCTTGTCCACCTATTTCATCAACTGTTACATTGAAGCTTTCCACAACTTTGTTCAACCTCAAATTGTAACACTTGTATGATTTCCTTGTACTTGAGTAACCAACAAGTACTCCTTTGTCTACACAAGATTCAAACTTTCCCATTCTTCCATATTCTCTTTTGATGTAGCATTTTTTTCCAAATACTCTGAAGTGCTTCACATTTTCTGGTCTTCATTTCCATAGCTCGTTGGAAGTTTTGTCATTGTTGTTTTTGAGCATTACTCTATTTTGAATGTGAATTGTTGTATGCACTGCATGTGTCCAAAAAATATATGTCAATTTTGAATCCATTAGTATTGTTTGAGCCATTTCCTGTGTAATTATCATCCATTATGATAATGTTCCTTTTTCTCTGAACCACTCTTTGAACCAATCTATGAATCCATGCTCTCTTCCACTGTCATATATCTGTCCAAAATTGCTAAGTGTTCTTATGAATCCATCTCTATCCATACTTTCCAAGACTCTACTGCAAATTGTCCATAATGTTGACCCATTTATCACTATACTATCATGAAGTATTCACTACTACAATTGATTGTACTTTTGCTAACTGATTGCTCCGGATCTGTCTATTCAAACTCTGCAAGTTGTTTGAAGGATGGTTCTTTGGTCTATCACAACTATCGCATAGACTCCCCCTGTCTAATATTCATTTTACCTGGGAGTCTCTAAGCTGGATGGCTCAGAACAATTCCTTCTTTGATGTGTATTCATCATCATCTTCATTGGTAGATTCATCATCTCTATGAGCTATGACTTCTTTATTTATTTCCATGGATTCATCTTCCACTACAATGCCTAAAAGTACAATATCTTGAACTTGTTCTTTATTTACATGTCCTTATTTTCTTTCATTTGTTTTCCAAACCTTTCTATATCTAACATCTTTCCTTTTCTCAGTAGAATTTTCTTCATCTCGCTTTATTGCTAATCTTGCAATCTCTGGGACCTAGTCTTTGTTCACCCGCTCTTCATGTTTTCGTATCCATACTTTCTTACATATGATATCAATGTTCTCTTCCATGGAAGTATCAATCATGCTTATACAATCACTAGCTATGTGTCCATAGTTATGACATTTGTAACATTCAATTTTACGTGGGGCCACATAGGCATTTATTGCTTGAACATTTATTTTATAATCCATGCAATATGCAACCTTATGTCCAAAGTTAGTACAATAAAAACAATGACCATAAAATAAATTTGCATACCTGGGAGTGAATGATCTTCTTTGTGGTACAGTCCTTCTGAATTTTTGCCTTGACTAATCATGATCATGATTGAAGCTTATTTTTGGCTTGAACATGGATGGTCTTCTTGAATATGTATCTTCAATAGTTTTCTTAGATTCTAGTTGACCATGATTCTTTCCTTTGAGTACTTCTACATAACTCTTTCTATTTTCTTCATTCTTTTCTACCAACCTAAAGTGCTTCTCTTCATTCTCTATAACTGATGTGGATGTTTTTGTCTCTTCAATGTTCTTGTTGAGCTTGACGATTTTACTTCTCAATGTGATAGCTTCTTCTTCAAGATTCTCAACCTCTTCTTCTTTCTTCATTATCTAAGACTTCATGATTTCTTATGTTCTTGTCGCTTCTTCAAGCTGAATTTTTAATGTGATTATTTCTTCTTCAAGTCCTTTCTCTTCTTGACCAAACCCTGCCTCAAGTTGGTTTAGATCGTTAGTTCTTTCCTTAAGATGATATGTCAATATCTTCTCTCTCATTTATACTTCTTCCTTCTATGCTTCTATGTTGGCTTCCAAATACTTATTTTGATATTCAATATTTTCTTCTATCTTTTTGGCTTCTTCTAGCTGAGTTCTTAAGTTCTCGATGACCTGTTCGGATTCTTAAAAAATGTGAACACTTTCCTTTTATTTCATCAATTCTTTCTTGAATGACTTGTTTTCTTCTCTTAGTTCATCTAAATCACTAATAAATTATTCTTCATAATTTTCTTCCTTTTCAATTAGTTTTTTTGTTTCATTTCCTTCATGGCATTCTATTTCAAGATGTTTGTGTTTTTCACAATTAAAGAAAAATAGCATACCTCTGGTGATTATGTACTCTTCATCTTCTGAATTTGTTTGACATGGTGAACATAATTCTTCTTGATCTGTATCTGCATCTTCTTTGGGATTTTCGGAATCTGGGATGGGTGAAGAATATATGTCATGTAACTTATCCCAAAGTTCTTTAGCTGATGAACATTTACCAACCTTTTCTCTTACTGGATTAGGTAAGCCTTCCCAGATGAAATCCATTGTTATTTTTTAATTCTTTTTCAATTCCTTCTTGGTTGCAGTATTTTCCCTTTTTGAACTATCATATCCTGTAACAACTAATAGCCAAATATAATGTCCCTGTTCCTGTAAAAATACTTATGTTCTTCTCCTCCACATATCATACTTAAAACCATTTTGACCATTAAACATTGGTACTCCATTCTCAAAATAATCCATGGTATCCTTCTAGTGGTTAAACTATTTCTTGAAGGAAATAGCTCTGATACCAATTGTTGGATTACTGAGAGGGGGGGTGAATCAGTAATAGAGAAATTTAATCATTTTTCACCATAAAATGCAAGTGTTATATCAATGTAGCATTATCATTCAATAGTTGCAGAGTAAATAAACAATGAACAAATGAGAAATCACACACATACAAAGTACACTGGTGTTTTACGTGGAAACCCAAAGCAGGAGAAAATTAAAAATTACATTCATTGGAAGCACCAACTTCCTTTGTTTTCTAGCTAGAACTGGAAGGAGGCTCCAACTCCCTAGTTTCTCAGGCTACAACCCGAGGGAAGATCCAACTCCCCTATTCTTTGGCTACAACCAAAAGGAGGCTACAACCCCCTATGTTCTTCGGCTACAACCGGAAGGTGGCTACAACCACATGTCCTTGCCCCGTCTAACCGCCCTGACGTATAAGTATAATTATGGAACCACTATCACACTATCACTGTGAGATATACTATTGTAAACCTATACCAATCAACCTGTAACAACATGTGCCAATAATTTGTGCCAACATGTACCATACATCAACCTATACCATAGAAAAATGCATCAGCCATGCATAAAACCTGTACAAATAAGCTATTGCAATAACCTGTCCAAACAACCTGTAATCAACCTGTACCGTAAACAAGTGCATCAACCATGCACCAACCTGTACCTCAACTTGTACCATCAATGAGTGCATCTACCATGCACCAAATATGTACCAATCATGCATCAACTACACATCAACTATGACTCATCAAGATGTACCAACATCATCAACTATACACCTCATGTATGTGATAACTCATCAACTACTTGTCTCAACCATGTACCCAAATGTAGAAACAGAATATGTCATTGAGAAACCTGTCTCTGTATACTCATCAACCAATATGATCTGATCACATATGCCTCAAACACTATATCACAAGTTTGTACCTCGAACCATGTGCTAGAACCTCACTGTTATACAACCTATATCTATACCAATAACTTCATCAACACATCACAACCAAAATACCAATACCCATTTGCCAAATACCAACTGTGTCCCTCAAAAAATATGATATATGCAACAATAATGAACATTCAATACCATCTCAAGAGCTAAACCCTAGCTCACAAAACATACCTCAAACAAGATGTGCCAAATCTCTCATAAATAGACCCAAACCATGTTGTTGCCGCGATTTTTCTTCCACACTTTTTCTACCGCGATTTTTCTGCCGCACTTTTTCTGCCACGATTTTTCTGTCGTTATTTTTCTGCTGTAGCTTTTTTGCTACACTTTTTCTACTGCGATTTTTCTGCGACACTTTTTCTGCCGCGATTTTTTTGTCGTGATTTTTTTCCGCAATTTTTCTGTCACACTTTTTCTGCTGTGATTTTTCTGCCGTGATGTTTCAACCGCAATTTTTATGTCGCACTTTTTCTGCTGCACTTTTCCTGCCGCACTTTTTCTGCTGCAATTTTTCTCTATCAATAATACCTACCCAAATAATCTTTCACAAAAAAAATATTCAATGAGATTCACGTGTGATTAAATGAGAGACCTTTTCGTCTTATTTATACTTTCATGTAGCTTCCTCAAGGGGTTACCTTCTAACCATCTTAACCCAGTCTCATTATTTTAGGGATAACCCACTTCTAACCACTTGTCCACTTAGTAAATTCTCCATTAACTTTATTATTTAAATAATTTCTTTTGTATCCACTTTGAATTATAGTACACTCATAACTTCACTTTATTATTTACCTTCTAACCATCTTAAACCACTTTCCTTATTTTAGGGCTAACCCACTTCTAACCACTTGTCCACTTAGTAATTTATCCATTAACTTTATTATTTAAATAATTTATTTTTTATCCACTTTGACTTATAGGACACTCATCACTTCACTTTACTATTTAAATAATTTCTTCTTTGCAACCACTTTGACTACTTTGACCTTTTGCGGCTTCTAGATGACTCATGAGGGTTCTTCAACTTCACACGGCCATAACTCTCTAACTGTGAGGAGTTATGTGATGTTCCACATACCACCAGAAATGGCATGACATGTACTATCCATATATAATAGTCTTACCTTCAAATATATTAAAACTCATACCGTTATACATCAAACAAACTTGGGTCCATCACCCAAACCTTTGTGCTACCAGAATTCGCTACTAAACTTTCTTCAAGGGTTGAAATCAATGAAAACCAACCCAAATAATCAACACTACCGATGAAGTAAACCCTAAACCATACCATAGGCCATTACACATACTCCTTGATGGGTTTCCTAGAAAATACTCATTTTCCTAGGTACTGACACACTTAATAGAGGATAGTAATGATCCTCCCATACCTAAACTTGGTAAATTGTATAAGTTTATGAGCTAGTGTGAAGTTTGAAGAGGATATTTAGAGTGATCTATATAGTGGCTTTTACATTGACATGACTCACTTTATATGTTGCATTTGACTTATGTACATGCCTCTAGGTTTGATGGATATATTCAACCACATGAACCCCCTCCTTGGAAGATGTATTTCACATGGTTACCCACTTGATTGAGACTTTGTTCTTTGTTGGACATTGAGGGGGTACTAGCACATTTTATGGAGGTCATCCTACTATTTGATAGAGGTCATTCCACATACTTTGGAGGATGTTGAGCCTTATGATGACATGGATCCATTATTGAGACACCCTAACACCCATTGAGTATGACTTGAGACCTTGATGATGGGGAGTTGCACCTTTACATGACGGTTTGACACCTCTTGATGGATGTTTCACCTTTACATGATGACGTGGAACCTTTTAATGAGACGTCACACATTTTAGGGCATGATATGACACTTGGTGGTGAAACGTTGCAACCCTTAAATGAAATGTTTCACTTTTGGAGCCCTTACACTTGATTTTTGAGAGAGTCGTCCACTTATTGAGATCACATATGTCACACATGTGATATGGAGCATGCATTTATGAAGTGCGTCTGATTTCATGAGAACATTTAATTCATTTTGGAGGCATCGTTGGAGGTCTTAGTGAGCTATCCATTGTTGGATCATGGATATTGTGGGTCTTGTTTCCTTATCTCTAGGGTTTTTTAGAGATAAAGACTTTATTTTATGTTTTTAGGGATTTTGATGGATGAGAAGGGTGCTTGATCTTTCATATAAACAAGAGAATCACTTATCACTTGAAAATCATTTCTACTTGTAGAGAATCATTACTACTTGTCTATTATTCTTATTTCTTATCTAAAGTCTCTATGGATGGTTAGATAGAGTGACATATTGAGGATGATGTCTTATAGATGGATTTACTTCTTCAAGGATTTTCATCACTAGGGTTTTGATGGACGAAAGATGTTTTAAGTAAGTGGCCTCACTTTATCTTGTGGTTTTGTTTATGAATGAATGTAAGTGTAATTGTACTTCTCTAGTGATTATGATTCATTCTCTTGATTTCTTCTTGATCAAACCCTTCTTTTAAAATATTTTGGAAGGTTATTAGTGGAGTATATTCCCTTCAACCATATTGAATTTTTAGTAAGGAACCAAGAGGATATTCTAGGGTTTGTAGTGAATGACCCTAGATATTGTTGATGAAAAGGAATGGAAGTACTTATATCAACATTTTTGAATCTCACAAAGCTAAGGTGAGACAGGTGGGATTATCACCCCGTGTTTATAGCCTAATAAAAATATCAATCAACCCTCAAGCTAAAATTTCTTTGGGAATGATGTTATTTGTAACATCCCCTCCATCAAGACATTAATGTAAATGAGAAATAGTAAAGGATTTTTTGTGTGTGTATGAAACATAGTTAAGCAAGTGCTATGGATTATAATACATTATCATTTACACTTTCTAAACCAAAAAATGATTACACAACAAGAATTAGATACAACGTCATAGTTGTACTAGATCCGTCAATCACATAAGAGAAACAAGGAAGTATACCCACCTAACCTACCCTGCAAGGTTAGGACCTCCAATACACATAATCAACACTCAAGTCCAGGATTCATCTGATTGATTTTGACCATTTAAGGTCTCAGGACTAGCGACTGTTCTGAGGAACAAGGAGGTATCTATTTCCCTTAACCAATCCAACTAATCAACACTCAAGACTAGAAATCAACACTAAATAAATAAAACTAAATCATTTTCTCAATAATTGAACCATTCAATATTTTAAGATCTACTTAACATACCATACCCAATTATCATGCCAAATTATCATCAGGATCTAAGACAATTAATTTCCCAATGCCAAAAAATCTCAATCAAATGAAAATAACAATTACAATAATAAACTCATTTCATTTAATGCCATTTCTTTACTAATTAATTCATTTAATATAACAAAGTTACTATTATTATTTTTTCCTTTCCTAAGGACTAGATAAAGGGTCTAAGGCCCTAACTATCTTATCAATCATAAATATATTCAACATAAATTTAGTGTCTCTTCATAAGTTAATTAAATTGATCTGAAGTAAATCACTTTAGAATATATTTACTTAACTAATCACAAAGTTTCAATATCGTTAAATCATAACATTTCTAATCCATTACATAATCATAGTTATGGTTTAGGCCACTTATTAATTTAAAAGCAATCCAAGAAAAAGAGATTTTTATATGAGGTACATAAACCTCTTACTATAATAAGTGTTTCTAATTTTTTTTTATTAAACACATTTCTCTTTATAAAACACCAATCCAAGACACTCTTGGATTTCCTTTCTTTTTTCTGAATTTCTAACAGTCAACTGAAATAAATAGGACAAAATTTAGAAGCTAGGTTTATGATTTATTAAATATGATCACAATATAGCCATCGGTCAATAAGTTTTTTTATTAAATCTAATCACAATATACCGATCGGTCAATAAGTATTTTGGAGAATAGTTGGATGGAAGCCGAATATTGACAACGAATCCAATCAAAATCATCAAGTAAGGAAAGAACTAAATAGTGTGCTAAAAGAGCATGGAGGTCTCTGCCAATTTTGGCACGCAAGAGGGTGGAAGGAGAACTTGAATCACTACAAGAACAGAGGAGATAAACCAAGCTCGCACCATAGAAAAGTCGTGTGATGTGTGTGTTAAGGAAAAGAAACAAGGTTACTACAAGGAAATTAAAGAAGGATTACATAGCTAGCACAATCACCAACTAGCTATAGACAGTGAGCAAGAGAGACAACAATACACAACTATTAAAGCGAGAAAAAAAATAGGATACAACATCCTTTACACAATACTGAAAAGTAAAATAAGAAGATGACCACACAAGGATGGTTCTAGGAATTTTTTTTGTGGACAATGATGCAACACATCCTACCTCCCAAGGAGTAGTCTCATCACACAATGCTACAACAATTTAAAAATGAGAACTACCTAGTTATACTTGTTCACGACCATATCCATACTAGTCTTTAGACATGAAATTGTTATGCAGTGGTCAATGAAACTCAAAATAGAGGTACTATTGAATGCTACGATGTTTCTGCAAATTCTATTCTTAGAGTCGCATTGAATACACGGTCGTCAAAATGAACCACTCCCGAATTGCAATTTAATACCATATGTTATTACATTTTTTAACTTCCAGGAAAGAAAACAAAATATATAATTGTAACAAATGTAATTCAGGAGTTGCAATAAATTATTCAATGACCAATAAAATATTAACTTTGGAATTCAAATAAACTTACCGAGATCAAGGAGATCCTAAATTTTGGGATTACCAATTTTCAAAGACTGTGCGAAATTTATCTCTATATTTGTAGTTATATTTCACAGAGGCTAATGGAGTTCAAAACTACAAGCCTTGTAGTTTATTTACAGTGACTATACAGACTTCAAAATTTTGGGTTGTATTAGTTTACAACAAAAACAAAAATCCTATATTTGGTTCTTCTATTTAATTTATTTTTAAACGATTCACATGGAATTTCCATATTTGCGGATTGACAATAGTTTAAATGACCCTACGATTTTCTAGACTAGAGTTGCAATTAAATTTTGCAAAGTCCATACAGAGAACAAGTTCTAGGAACTTCAAAAATGCAATGCCCATAAATTTATAAATTTCGATTTGGAAATTGATAATACACGACCCAAATTTTAAATTACAAACTATGTTTTAATTCTACAACATCCATAAAATCAAATTTGAAAATGAAATGATTCTATACAAGACCCAAATCTTAATAATGAGTTGCATTTTAATCCTACAACATCCATAAATTTAATTTCAAAATTGCAACCATTCTAAAGAAACCAACCGTAGATCTACTTCTCTGATCGACAATTAAAGAAACATTGATTATACGAATATCAAGCTAATAGGAAATGAAAATAAATTATACAATGAACCTATGAATTTCTAGAGTCAATTATAGATAAAAATCCGACGACTACTATACAATCTCTAAATTCTTTGTCCTGCATACGATTTAAACACTCATACAATTTATTCAATTCAAGAGATGCAATTAAATTTGCGGTGTTCACAATAAGTTTAGTCTTCAGAATTTGCTACTTAATTCTATAGCGATTATACAAATTATAATTTACAATTCACTATTGCTACAATACGTTTTCCATAAATAACTACTGGAACTGGTGTTTATGAAGAATTGGTGAAGTCCTTCAATGAATTGTGTTATCTTCTTCTCCCACTTGCTAATCACTCAACTTCACTGGTACCTCCCAGCCAACACTAGGGGTACTCTTCTTCATCCTTATCCCCCGATCCGCAAAGGGGACAAGCACAAAACTAGAACACAATATCTCTCAAGATTGCCTCACAATATCTCCCACTCTATCTCAAGCTTGAAATCCCAACTCTCACAAGTAAAACATAGTCAATTCAATTTTGGCAGCATAACAATACTATCCAAGGTGAGATCGCTTTTCCCTTTTACCCCAATTATTTTATAGGTAAATTCACAATGACACATGTCCACATGCACAAGTAATTAAATTTTTAATAAATTTTAATCAAGATTATTCACCCACACACTTGTCTCACTCTCCCCAAGTTGCACAAGTAAATACCCTTTTTATTTTATTTTAAAAACCCATTTTCCTCACATTCCCCAATGTGTTCCTATTTTCTCTCTTAGTTTTCCATTTGTTCCCCAAATTCTCATTTAATGAGTGTCTCCTATCTAGATCTTAGTTAGATTTTGATTACAAGTCTTCTTTTAGTTATATCTAGTGGTGGTTTGACTCAAGATACTATTCTGTGTACACCTGTTCTCTCTAGTTATTATTTCTTTTTATTTTAAAAATCCCTTTTATTAATTTCATACACACATGTGCACCTTATCCAACCTTTAAATTTTTAATTCCCCATTTATAGAGTTTGATTATATCTCAAATATTTTAACTTATGTCATAGTTCATTTAGTCATTTATTTAAATCTTAGACTTAGACTTTGTCTTATACTTAGGCTTAGACTCTTGTTGGGATTTTTAATTTTTAATTTACGGTTTAATTAATTATTTTATTCTAACAAGGTCTAACCATTTCAATTTTTTCTAGGCCACCTAGATTTTTTGACTCATGTTTTAATTACATGACATGCCCTTCAAGACACACCTCCATGCTCCAAGGGTTCCACTCACCTTTGACTGGTTTTGGAAGTGTGTCTGACCCTTGAAGTCAACACTCCATTTGGTCGAACTTATGAGAGACTAAGGGTTTCTAAGGAATAAGGAATCTGCCTTATTGCGTGCCCTTTAGAATTCTTCATGAGAAATTGTCTCAGTCCTCCCTCACAACATTGTGGACCTCTCGAAATAGGTAATCGTTAACCTACCATTCAGGCCACGGTGGGATTTCTAGTAGGATGTGACAGGGATGTTGCCACTCCTCTACCTCAATGTATTGTTTATGTCCATGACCCCTATTATCACTATACAACATTTAATATGGAATCCAATTTTTCAGACTTAGTGAAAGGATAAACTGGTGTAGAAGCGCAATAAACTGGAGGGTAGGGCCATATCTAGTAGAAGGAGGCTAAGTCTAGCGGAAGTGCGGAATTGATTGGACCCGGTGGGCCACAGATCGCAAGTGCCGCAGATCAATGGTCATAGATAATTTTGGGATGAGAACTAGCGCATAGGTTAATTCTTGAAAGCATGCCGAAAATAATACCATGGTTTCAACTTGGGACCACATGGTGCCATCGTATACATTTCAGGGCGAAAATTAGTCTATCCCAAACCACTTTTCCTCATCCCTGAAATTGGGTGTATATAAAGGAGTGGGCCCTTGTCATTATTCTGTGTTTTTTCAAATCGTTGGAACGTTGAAAGTTGGTGGGACTGATCCCCTTCGAACTGAAGCTCAACAATGCACCAAACTCACGTGTTTTCCACTCATTCTCAGGTATTTTCCATCACCTCCATGGATCCTGTCATTTTTTCTGTAACAGAGTAAGATCCTCCGCCAAACGAAGAATCCCTAATTGACAAAGAATCTTATGTGTTCGACACCAAAATAACCGTCTCACCCGTCTCCGTGTCTAGAGCCAATTTGTCAGATAATGTAGGGAGAAAGATACCCTTTCTCGAAGTTGTCCATGCCTCCATAATCCCTTACATCGTCGAAGTCACTTTCCCTTTCCCAAAATTCATAGGTTGGTGCACACAACAATACTCATAGGAAGAGAAGGTCGTCTTAAATAAATTAGGGTCTGAGGTCCTATGTAGAGTAGATAGCATGTCCATTCGATATGCCCTTGGCATACCTGAGTCATCCTCTACAATGTCTGAACCCTTTGAGGAATAAAAGTTAGTTACAGTTTACAAGGAATGTCCCCCCGAGGTCAAAAACCTATTTTTGCAAACAATTGTCAAACCTGAGCATTATTCTGAGAGTCTGTCCTTGCCAATGAATGTAAATTCCATGGTTATTGAAATCTAGTGGGGATGTTCTATACTCAGTCAGATTTTAGGTTTAGATAATGAAAAATATGTAGTTGAGGTCATGTTAGTTTTTCTGTTAACCTTTTTCCAGTTAGAGTCCAGTTAGTTAGTTCATATCAACTTTGAAGGATTCATAGCTTATAATGTACACAAGTAGCTAGTGAATTTCCAGTCACTAAGGCACTTCAGGTATTACACATACTTTCTAAAGATGTTCCTAGAGACAAAAACGAGAGAATTACCCGAAGAAACATTCATCTCAATTGAATGCAGAAGAATCACAATGCTCATTTTCATAAATAAGATCATGTCCTGAATTTACAACCTGATATTCAACACCAGCCTACCAAGAGTCCTGGAGGACATGAAAATTTATTTGTAGCCAAATCTAGAGAACAAAGTGGGAGACTTGGTGTTGTTCATGCATTCTATAGTAATTTGGGTATATGGTTGTCAAGAGGCCCTCTATATCTTCCCTATCTTTCTGACACCCAGAGTATTTTCCCTAGAGTTCATCAGACAAAGAATCATCTCAGAGACAAAACATTTCCTAAAACTGCATAAGGCATCAAACCTCAAATTCCCTTTCATCATAGGACCCTTTGTTGTAAAAACCAGATCCTACTTATCTTAGATCCAGACCAAACTCAGGGAGTTTGGATTTGTTGAACTGCAAGGGAGAAGATATGATCCACAACAAGTCATATCTAAAACAAGATTGATGAACAAACAAGCCCCTTATGAACATGAGTATGTTGAAGGTTTTGACAAATTAGAAAATTTAGAAACCTATGTTGATATGGAGGCCATATCGCAGCTTTCTCAAACACAACAAGTAGGGCCAACCCTACAATAGACTCAGACATAACAGACCCCTCAGAATCTGATACTCCAAGTTCCCAAAGTAACTATCTACACTAAGAGAAGTAGTTCAGAGGCCCTAGGCACCAGTAGTCAGCAGACTGCTCCCAAGAAGATAAATATCACACAATCTCCACAAATAGTAGATCTGGAGGAAGAAGAGCCTAAGGAGCAAGAAAACATGGAAATGGTGGAGAGTGGCACCAACAAGGAAGAAGCTGGTAAAACAAGTATGCCCCAAAGTGAAAGAAGCTCAAGAGATTTCAGCAGCAAAAAACACATTTTTGATAAATCACCTGGAGCAGTCTATCAATCTAAATAATATTTAGCAAAGCAACATGTTGTGAAAGGAAGCTTGGCCATGAGTGAAATGAGATAGTTTATACCTAAGGTAGAAATGATTTCTTAGCATAAGTCTTCTCTATTCTCAGTCAGGGATATAGAGAATAAGACACTCAACATAGTAGTTGCATATGAGGATAAAGTGTCTGAGGTTAAGTTGCATTATGAAAACATCAGTTCCCCAGACAAGGTGAAATTCCATAGAAACACTAGTGACATGTAGTATTCAGACTACCTGGTTCTGAGCTTGAAGATTTCAAGGTTGACAATTCATGCACTTAAGTTGGAGGGACAATTGAGATAAGAGAAAGCATCCAACAGAGCTTGGAAGACTCAAGTCAAGAGATTAGAATCTGAAGGCCCTCGGGGAGTGAAAGATTCCTTAGAAGAGCAAGTCAAGTTGATTCAAAGATTGAAGAAAAAACTAATGTTGTCTGCCACCGACCATCCACAAACAACAAAGTTGGTTTCTCTAGAACAAGAGAAAGAGGCATTTGAACAGGAAGCATTGAATTATAAGGCCAAAGTATTGCAGCTGGAGAAAGAAAAGGTAAATTGGTCACAAGGTCAACCAGAAGTAGCAAACATGGCTGTGACTATACCTTGTACTATAGAAATCGGGTCAAACACTGAAGGACTTGTCCAAGCTATGTCACAAGTTAGCCTGAAGGCATGGGAAATCAAAATCCTGAAGGGAGATATAGAAAAGTTACAACAAGAAATGAAAATAAAGGATGAGTCGAAGATGGCCCAGTTTGATAAAGAGAATCGGGATTTGAAAAAAAGAGTATACAAGATGAAAACAAGGTTGAAAGGCAAAGGATTGTTGTAGGGGTCCAAACACATCATCTGAGACTCCATTGTTGCTGAATATGCCAAGTTCAAGGTGTACCTAAATTTCATAAATGACAAAGATATCATGGCCATCATAGCCAGAAGCAGGTGCACTGTTGTAAATGAGACACTGGCAAAGAAACCCTCATAGTGGGCCCATAATTCTATAAATTTGCTAAATTCCATCCTCACCTTTTAATTTCAGACCATTGGGGTAAACGAAAGGACTACATTGATCATTTTGGGCTAGGAGGGTCATTTCCAAGCATAACCTGCTTAAATAATTCCAGACCAAGGTCATGCAGATGGAACAGAGTATACATGAATTCAAAGATCTATTTGAAGAGTTGTTCATCAAAGGCCTCCCCCATTTTTGGATGGAAAAGTAAAATTGTATGATCAGGAGGAATACAACTCTCTCCTCGTCCAATGTAGAATGGATCACTCCAAGTTTGAAATCCTGGAGGAATCAAACCTGGAGTATATGACCACAGATTTTGAGATCTTGAATCAGTTCAAGATAGTAAAGATCATACTGCCAACCATGACTTATGATTCTTTCATTGAACTGGAGATCCTGATCAAGGAAATGATGGACTATGAGATCCCTTATGACTTGTAGTGGAAAGAGATAGTGTGGCTAGGAAAGACAAAATGCAGTTTTATAGGAACCAACAAATAGCCTCCAAGTGTCACCAAATTGGCGATTTCGACGGAGAACTAAATAAAGACATATGGCAAAGACATAAGTTGAGCAGTCAGAGAAATCAGTTGTTATTTTATGAAACATTTTTGATTAATCATTGTAAATTGGTTCACATAAAGAGATTGTCAGTTGAAATTATTGTAGTCAGTTTTAGAAGATCAAACGTTTCAGTTCAACTATTGTAATCAGTTTCTAATTGAAATGAACTTGAATTGTATAAATTCTAGTGGTTCTGAATGTATTAATGTTGGTAGAAGTGCAAGGGCACCTTTTAGTTGTTTTTTGAGCTCAATTGTAAAGTTCTGGAGTTGAATTGAATACATATGCAGAAGCTTTTGAAGTCTCTATGAAAATGTTCTAATGGTGGTGATATGAGTTTTGTCTTCTCTTATTGTATGTATTTCCTGTGTTCTTTAATTCCATTTTCATTTTTTCTGTTTAAATTGGATAGTTGAAAGCTCAGAATTAATCTTGTGATGCTCTCGGCTTAAGCAATTTAAACTGTGTGATTTTATTCCTAATTGATTCATAATTCATTTCAGTAATGCTCTGACGCAGTTACTTGTTTTCTCCTTCTTCCCACACTCTGCATATATACAATTTATAACTCATATTCATCACCTCATTTAGCCTTTATCCTCTAGAGAATTCTATCGACCAGTCATTGTTTTCATTCACTTTCATAATTTCGACTCCATAGACCTAAGTGTCCCTCCCCTTCCTTGCCAACAACTTTATAAAAACCTCCCAAACAAACTAAACCTAGCCATTGATTGCCAAATAAATATCAAGTGGCACGAGAGAGCCCTCTTTGAGTTGAGTAGGCTAGTACCCAACTCTAAAGCTGGTTGAAACAGTTACCTATTTCATTTTTTTTATCAGTTGAAGAAATTTACAGAGTGCTAACATTCTGGCGTCGTTTCCGGGGAACGAAAGTGAAATCTTCCCTGGGAAAAGAACGACTTAAATATTCAGATTTGATTTCTGAGGGTGACAATGAATCAAACACCTTATTGGTTGAGATTATTTTCCCTGGTGACTCCATTACTAAGAGACCATTTTCACCAAGCAGTTTGAGCTAGAAATCTTGCCTCCCAAGAGAATTCACACTAGGAGAAACCCAGACCCAGAAGCTGCAATCCCTATGTCTGATCCTGAAAAGCTTGTACACAAAATAAAATAAAGGAAAATAAGCCCAGTTTTGTGTTTAGATATATATCTATCCTTTCCCAAAGATGGAGTAACAAGCATTGAATATCTTGAGTTTGATGTAAAATTTGAGCAAACTTTGTTTAGAACTAAATCTGAATCTCATTTGAACGAGGTCATATTTGACGAAAAGAGATTCCAAGATTTGATTTTGGCTGCATCTGCGAAGCCTATAGTGATTCATACCCAGAACAAACAACCACTCCAACCCCTCACAACAACCATGGTAGATAGATTTTCTCATCTTGTACTTCATGTTCAGTTACATAATTTACCTCGGGACTATAATCTAAGGATCAAACTATATGATGTTGAAGGTAGTGTGTCAGCCTAGAAACATCTATACTGGTTCAATGATTTTATAGACTTGGAAGAAGTAGATTTTGAAGATGAAAAAATGAGGTTGTTTTCACAAAGTCTTGCAGGAGAAGTGAGGAAGTGGTTCAGAGCTCTTCCAATAGCTAGTATCATAGATTTTGAGGCCTTTGAAACCAATTTTCTTGCAAAATGGGGCAACAAGAAAAAACCCCTTCAATTGTTGACACACTAAAACAACTTGAGGAGGTAACCTAACGAAATAGTGCAAGAATTTTCAGCCAGATTTGTAAAGGTCTATAATATGATTCCTATTGAGGTAAACCCCCCCCTAAAGTTTCTCAACTCAGATATGTTGATTCTTTTGAAAGTGATTTTTCTTTGTTTTTGAGGGAACAAAGATCCGCTTCATTAGATGATATGATGACTGATGCCATATAAGTTGAGGTAAATCTAACAGCCTCAGGAAAGATCAAACCTAACTCTGACAGGGACATGAACAAAGATTAAGATAAGGCACAACCTTCCACCTCACAAAAATTAGAAGAAAGGTTTGAAATGACGATGAAAACCATGGCGAAAATGATGGAAAGATTGGCCTTAGATAATAAGCTTAACACTAGAGAACAAGGTCATGGTCCACCTAGAAATCATAGAAGACCAACAATGCCACAAATTAGACAAAGAGATTATAGAAATCAGGGGAATTGGGGAAATTAGGGGAATAGGGGAAATCAGGGGAATTATGGAAATCAGGTAAATCAAGGAAATTAGGGGAATCAGGGGGACCAACAAATAAGGCCTCCTTTTCAAAATAATTATGTGAATGAAAATTATGATGGATATTTTGAAGACAACATGAATTGTTGTGATGCTAATGAGACATAAGTGTTTTTGACCAAAGAATAACATACCAGTTCATGGATGTAAATGAGATATCCATGCAAGATGAGGAGGAAAGGTTATCAGTATAAAGGGAAGATTACCAAGAAGGATTGCAAGATGACATCATGCAATTCCAGAGACAATATAATCTTCGAAATCAGAAAGTGACTACAAACCCCCCAAAGGGAAATCCTCCAAAGGGAAACCTCACCAAAGAAGCTCATAGTAACATACCCTCTTCAAGTCAGCCCAAAAAATACTTTGTTACAAAGGTTGTTGCAGACAAAGGAAAGCAAAAAGAAGAGACCCAGAAGAAGATACTTGAAACAAGAAATGAGACATTCACCAAAGGGGTAGAGAAAGCCTCATCCTCCTTTAATTTTTAAAGTGAAATGACCAAGATTAAAATTTTTGTACCATTCAATGATATGATCAAGAACAATGACTATAGAAATCAAATCATCAAGATGCTTAATATGGAACAAAATTCTGACACTTTGAACATACAAGATGATCACTCGACCATCTTATTTGGCCCACATGTAGAGGAAAATAATGATGTTGAAGAAGTCCCCCTTTCTATGTCAGCCTGAAAATCCATGATATGACTCTTCACAATGCCATGCTAAATTCAAGAGAATCCCATAACCTGATGCCCAAGGTGGTCATAAACCAACTGGGCCTTGATATCACAAGACCTTATAAAGACCTGTTCTCTTTTGATTCAAGGAAGGTGAAATGCTTAGGTCTTATCAAGGATCTGGTGGTGTCTTTGTCTCAAATTATAGTGAAGAATATGGTCATAGATGTAGTGGTTGTATATATTCCTCCAAAGTTTGCCATCTTGTTATCCAGGTCATGGGATGAAAAATTGAAGGGAACTCTCCAGATGGACATGTCATACGCCACCATCCCTATCTTTGGTCAAGATAAGAGGTTGTATAGAGAGGTTTTTATTAAATACATGGTCATCAACAATTCATAGTTGAATAATCATCCCATATACAATGTGGAAACTGAGTTGGGGTCTTCCATTTTCTTCAACGATCTATGTTTTGAAGAAAAGGGCCAGAAATTGATATGGCTGACAAAGATAGATCTGATTAGCAAATTGAAATTTTTTTAGAGCAACAAGATAGTGCAGAAGATGATATGTGGATCATGAGTTTTGATGGAACTGTCAGTAGAGAGGGGGTAGGAGCGGGTGTGTGGATCAACCCCTCAAGTTGGCTACCAAACTGTGCTCTTATAAGATGACTTTTGATTGCACAAACAATATGGCTGAATACGAGGCATTGGTATTAAGATTGAAATATTTAAAAGAAATGGGTGCTAGGAATATAGTTGTTCATGGGGATTCTGAGTTGATCATAAATCAAGTGAAGGGAATATATCAGGCCAAACACCCCAGATTAAGAGAATACAGGAACACATTGCTTGACCTGCTTGAAGAATTTTCAAAATATAGTCTCTCAACGATTCCAAGGGGTCAAAATCATATAGTTGATGCCCTTGCCACTTCAACTTCAGTTTTTAAAATTCCAGTCTTTCCTAGTAGAGGATATGAGGTTGATATCAAGAACATACCAACAGTGCCAGATAATATTGAGTACTGGCAGGTTTTTGAAGATGATAAACAAATAGAAAGTTTCCTCAAACTGGAAAATGGATTTGAAAATTTGAACATTGATGAAGAATACTGTGATGAAGAGGTAGATGCAACTGCTTTCACAAAAGGATGGGTACTTCGACAATTAGATTGCAGGTAGAGATATAGTTCAGCTAAAAAGTAACATCCTTCCCAAGGGTCTGGTCCCATTAGAGAAACTCTTTGATAATAATGATGTGGCCAGGAGTCCAAAAATTACAGTAAATGAAGGGGATGCTGAATATTGCAATATTGGGATCAATTTAATGAAAGAATTCCCTTATGTATTTTCTTGGAGCTATGAATATCTGAAATTTTATGACACCAGTATAATCCAACATGTGATCCCTATCAAGGAAGATCACAAACCTTTCAAACAAAAATTAAGAAGGATAAATCTTGTGTTTCT
>ML829843.1:7107-38864 GCA_009831015.1 Picea engelmannii | reverse complement strand
TGGTGTATATGATCACATTCCTGCAAACCTTCCTTAACTTTAAAAACAAGAGACTAGCATTTTCATCAAACTTTTCTTTAGTCTCACAAGACTAGTTTTGGATTAGTCAACAACCCTGACTTGAAATAATCATAACTTTGTACTTGTAATGAATAAAGATTTGAAACTGATACACAACGTTCTTCAGTGTGTTTTCTGCAATTCCTCCAAGTGTCACTGCTTGGAACCTCTCAGCAAAGGAGTTATTGCAAAAATGACATACCTTGTTGAATTGTGGCTTATTCTAGAGAGCGACCTTGTAGAGCGTGCCCCACACAAAATATTTGATGAATTGATCTAAAACTATTACAAAACATACTATAGACTGTCCCCTAACCAACACATTTGGTCTCACTGAATTAGGATCTGTTATGAAGAAGGTATGACATTTTTACCCGAAACACCTGATTTTGACTAGTTTCAGGATTGGCCACAAACCTTATTTTCCACGGAGTGTAACTCCCAAAATAAAACGACCCACAAGCTAAATTTTTGACCACAGATACTTGGATATGTTTTCTCACTTGCATAACAATTTCACGATTTGAATCATTATAGAAAAAAAGTTATAGCGAAAATGGTGAGATGACTTGTAAATAACATACTTTAGAAAGCACCATCAAAAGAATTTATCCTTCCTTGCATTTCGGCCTTCTTTTCTTCACCTTCACTCAGAATTCTGGTTTAGATATCCTTGGTTACCTCAGACACATATAGATATTCAATATGCTCAAGTGTGTTTCAAATGAGAGAGCCTTGCCTCTTATTTATACTCTCCAAGTAACTTCCTTAAACACATCTTCTAGGTCACTTGGCGCACTTTCCTTATTTTAGGGTTGGGTCCACTTCTATTTTCTCCATTAAATTTATTATTGAAATAATTTATTTTGTATTCACTTTGAATTATAATACACTCATCACTTTACTTTATTATTTACCTTTTTAAAATCTTTTAAACCACTTTGACTACTTTGACCTTTTGGGGCTTCTAGATGACATATGAGGGTCCTCCAACTTCGTAAGGCCATAAATTTCAAACCATGAGGAGTTATGTGACATTCTACATACCACCCTTGATGACTATACTCAACCCATGCTTCCATAAATATGTGAGAAGACTTCTCCACCAACCACTTACATGCATCCAATGATTGGGTTGATAAGTCAAAGGAGGTGGATGGATTTATTTAAGGCACATGATGGAAAATAGATGATTTCTAAGGTTGACACTTTCCAATAGATGGTTTAATTTTCCATAGGCCTCCTTTCCTCTCCCCACAAGTGGAATCATAACCCCTCTAGTGCTCTTTTTGCAACTATCTTGGACCGTTTCATATTATATTCAAGCATTAATATTTACATAGATTTAGTTCACCATATCAATCCTAATAGATGGTTCTTATATGTATATTTACATCATGCATACATATTCATTCACTAGTCGGTCCTTGGCCTTGAGCTCCTCACTAGGAAACCATACTAGCATATTTACATCATTTACAAGTGGGGTCATTTATTTAAGCTACATGGTTTGACTCTTGTCATTATAAAATCACATTTACAATTTATACATAGTTTGATATAATACATGCAAAGGGTCAAAACTAGGGTATTATAGGGTTTTAACAAATATCCATGTTAGTGAAAGTGAATGTTTCTCTCTTATGATGTGTTAGTTGCAATAGAAATTTGGAAAAATAGTAATATATTAATTAGGAGGGATTATTCAAGGTACATGTAAAACTTATTAAATTATGGTGTAAAATTATGAAACATAGGAAATCAAAGAAACTTTTGGAATATATAAATATTATTTATAGAAAATTTGTATAACCCCCCAAAAAATAATGTTCTTCTAATAGTAGGATGTTACGTTTCCACTCAAATATAATGCATATATTCATGATAAGATGTCAATTTAGTATCTAAATGATAAAATTACTTCAAACAAATGTTCAAAATTGTAAATATAGTAAGTTTTTATGTTCCAATTTTTTATTTATATTTTTATGTTAATTTTTAATATTTTTTTAAAAAAGTCAACGAAGCCCTAAAATTACGAGGTTAAGTGTCAAGATCATGTTTGAGGTCCTTAACATAATCAATAAAAAAAGTAATGTGTAGATCTTGGTCTACAGTTGTCCATCATACAATTTCTTTTCTAGATGGGTAAGGAAATAAAAAGTTACGACTAAAACAAAAGACCTTTTTAGAATTATTGTATATGTAAAAATACAAATCTACTAGAAATAGAAAATATTTTTTTTCTTTAAAAAATATATATTGTAATTTGCATATAGAGATCTATAAGAATGTATGTTTTCATCAATAATGAATATGTGGACTGCATTTAAAATGTTGTTGAAAATAGATATAATAGTAGGGAGCTAGAAAAAAGAGTATGTTTTTGTTTATGCGTCTTGAACCACCGGGTTCATCACTGTTAAGATAAAACTAAAGCATCCAACACGTAGGGAAAAAGGGATAATCCTACCTATATTTTTGAATTTTACAAGAATGCATGCACGCTATTAACACATGTGCATTATGTTTACATAAAATATTAAACATGTAAATCTCCCTCACCTTGATATGTTTCCAAATAAAATATTTATCATTAAACCATCTTTTAAGGGAATAGGACATATTTTCCTCTCTTGGCCATAGTTACTTCAACTAGGCCCATATCCTTTGTGAAAAAACACTTATTGGCACCTGGAATACCACTCAAAGATGAAAGACCCCACATAGAGGGAATGCATCATGGATGGAGGTCTTGTTCACAACACTTTAGGCTAAGAATGCCATTTTTTCTGCATAAGGCCCTTGTTTCATAAATAATCTATTCATCGCATCCTTATCCCACTTGGAAGTGAATGATACCCTATAAAGTTCATATGTGGTGGTTTGAGAACTCATCCATGGTGCTTGAGCACGATAAACAAGTTTTAGGGTCAAAGCCTCTTGTTTCCTTCCCTCAACTATGGTCAAGGAGCGCCCAAGACCCATCCATGATTCCCAAGACCTTGTAATGGTGCCCATAGTCAACTTAGATGCAAAATAATCCATGGAGAGGGCTTGGGTCATCATTTCTATGTGTTTTTCATTGTGCTTGAGCTAAAAAAGGTTTAGTTAGGGATTAAGGCCATTACCCCCCCTAACCATGTTTATACCTTGAAACCCATTTCTAGTACACAAAACCTACTCATGGTGCTCGTATCCCACTTGAAGGCATATAAAGGACTTGTTTGTTGGTTTAAATAATCGTTCAATTTTGGTGAACCTGAGAATATTTAATAATATCTCAAGGAACTTGCATTCCTTCCTTGACCATGGTCATGCCCTCATAAACCATATGTGGTGCACAAAATCTCTTAATGGAATCCATATCCAACTATGATGCCAAAGACCCCCTAGAGAGGACCTATGTTGTGGTTTTCAAGCATTGTTCATGGTGATTGAGACAAATAAGTTATTTTTAGGGCCTAAAGCCCAAGTGTTTTCCTCCCTTAACCATGGCAATTGAGCTTGAGGAGGTTCATTTAGAACACAATCCTTTATCCACCACCAACCATGTTTAGGCCTCAAGACCCATTTCCACTACACAAAACGTATTAATGGAGGCCATATCCCTCTTGGAGGCTAAATAACCTTGACCATGGCCCCAATAACCAATTGTTGTGTGGAACCAAGCCACACTCATGTTTACGACATCTACTATGGTTTAATTATGGTGCTCGTATCCCTCTATTAGGATAGATATACATTATATAGGTCCCATGTGGTGGTTCAAGGATGTGGTGATGGTTGTTATCACTGAAAAATCGTCTGCAACATTGCACACAATGGTTGAAGAAAGAAATCAATTCCAACAACAATTAGTACACCTACAACATCAAAATCCATCAAAAAGGCATAAAACTATACACTTGGTTCAAAAATTAAAGTGCACAAATTCACCAAAGGAAGAGCGCGCACTGTGCGCATAATACGTAGGCTAATAGAACCCTAAGAGTGCATTGTGCGTAAGATGCACGACTATCTACGAGAAAATCCGCTCACTTCTCATGAACGACGCATTTATGAATCTTGTCGGCCTCTCAAGCACTTCCAGTCCGACCCCCAACACGATTTGACACTCAGATCTGAGCGAAATCTATCTTGGAGGCTGGTCAAGGGCTAGGAAGTGCCCTAAAAGGCCCCTTGTTCACACTATGAACCAGTTGTATCTTGCCATGAATGGACACTATAAATATGTTCCATGGGTGTGCTAGAAAAATAAGAACTTCAAGGTATTGTTACGCTAGAAGAATTCTTCTTGTAGAATCCTCTTTTCTCTTTGAATCATTCAAGCATTATAGCAAGAGACATTCCACTCACCTCTTGAGAAGATTTGCATTGTATTTCTTCACCATTGTTACTTTCCATTGTATGAATAGAAGATCTATGTATTAGGGAACTCAAGAGCCCTCCCAAGGAGGAAGAGGGGATTCATAAGTCCTTACCTTTTTCTACAGTGCTATCCTATCAATACATTGATCCATTGGTAGCTATATGATTGTCATTTTTTGTTTTTCATGGTTCTAGTTCTTGCAAGCTTCTCTAACATTTATTTATTTTTATTTCCTTATTTCGTGTGTATTTGGTTATCTAATCAACTCACAAACCTCTGTCTTGTTTAGTTGACTTAACTAGGCAAGAAAGTGTTGTGTTTTTGCTCACCCATGTGACAAAACCAACACAACAGATTGGCGACCATACTGGGGATTGCAAATCAAATTCCTCATTATTTAAGTCTTGAGAGAACTTCTTTCTATTTGTTTGGATATGTTGGTACCAAAACCGGCCTAATCCAGTCTTCCAAAGTCATAATTCAGAGCCAAGGAAAGATAATTTCACTTTGAAATTTTTTTCCCAACGCGTGATAGGAAGTGTGCGGATTTCGAGGCACACAGATGTGCATTTTGCACAATTTGTGCTCTGTGCACGTGAAAACCTTCATAACTCCGCGCATTCTGCGTGCTTAGCGCGATTTTCAAAACTACAACCCGCGCATAAGTTCAGTTTTTGCAAATTGTAAGGGTTTTTATGAGTGGTTTGAGGGTTCAATGCTTTCAGATTTTAATTTCCTACACTTTGTAAATAAATTACACTTCACTTAGATTCCTTTCTCACAAGAAATGTTAGCTAACATAAGCACACAGGGGTAAAAGGAATCACAATTATTCTCTTTGCTTTGTTGCCACATGGATGGATCATTTGGCATTTAAAATTTTGAGTAGAAGTTATTGTTTTTTCAAACACAATCAACTAATTTTGGACTAGAAATCAATTTTAACCCTCAAGTATGCTCTTCCCCCGCACCCTAGTGTGATCTCGAGAATCAGAAAAGGTGGTTGAAAGGAAATTTTATCTCCCTTAAAAATTCATTAGGAGAGGACAAACCCCCCCTAGGGTACCTCTTAGTTTTGAAATCATCTTAAAGCTTTGTAAGGGCCCACATATGCCCACATGTTTGAAATCTTAGGATGGTTTCTAAAAACTTTCTTAGTCTAGACAACACTCTAGGAAAGTTTAAAAGATCAAGTAACGGGCCCACACATGCCCACATGTCTACAATCCTAGGATAGTTTCAAAATCTTTCTAACTATAGACAACATTATAGGGAGTTTAAAGGATCAAGTAAGGACCCATATGCCCACATTGCTAGTGCTCTAGGGCTTTAAATATTCCGCAAGGTTGTACCAAAGAAACATAGCAAGCTAGGTAAGAAGATTTGTAAGGACCACAGGAAGTCCACATGCTGCAATCTCACACCTAACTTATTAAAAATATTTTTTCACACTTTTTCACTTTCTTGCACACAAAGCCACTCCTCACACACATTATTTCTATTAGAATAGTGGAGGTCGAAGTAAGCTTTCTTTTTAAGTAGCCACAAAGTATTTCAAAGGAATTCCGAAAGATTCGACTACCTCTTTAGAAATTATACACACCAATTTAATTCAAAGGATATTGGTCCATGACCCCAATCTCTTAGCCCATTCCATCTAAACATTTTCTAAAACCGCACTAAATTTTCCTCCACAAGAGGTGCCTAAAGAAATTTTTATTCTAGGTAGGATCTCGGGGATAGGCATCCAAATAACCCCCCATTACCAGGTTCTCACATTTTGAAACAATAGAAGTTGAGAATAGGGATCCTTCAAATCCTCCAAGTCAAGTGTTCCTATACCATAAGGCAAGGAGATACCCGTGAAGGGTCAAAGGCCGAGGCTTGGTTGTTCTGCACAACGCTCCTTGAGTCACCCAACTCTTGTGAGGGTATCCAGCCCGTGACCCATTTTTAGGGCGAAAATCTAAATGCTGCACTTTGACCGAGATACTTAGTGGCCAAACATAGGATATCTACCCAAGTGGCGTTTGTGGGCTGCAATCACACCTTGATCATATTTTTTGTGGCTATTGGGAAATATCGCTAGCTCTTTCGAGATATGCACCCTCTACCCCTCATTATAATTGATTACTTCAACCTTCACTAGTTCCTCTTTTGATGGATTCAGACCCCACTATCGAGTACTATTGGAAGGCCCAGTTCTAAATCGAGAGGAAGGACTATAAGTCTTTTAGGATACAAGATTTTATTTTTTTTCTTTTCCCCCCCACGCAAACAAAATAAACCTATCCACATGTTTGTTGAATACATGCAATTGTGAGTTATACTATTTTGTGAAGTTAAAAAATATAAAAATCACTTTTTCATTTATTTCTCTTGTCACCATTTTCACACATTCACTTTTCTAGTTGGAACCATAGGGGAACCACAGAATCCCCGCCGTTCTAAACGCTTATAGAATCTCCCTCCTATTCTAGGAGAAGTCCCTAGTCTTTCCAACTCACCGGCTCAACCATCTCACACCCCAGTGAGTGCTACTGTATTGGGATCAGATTTAATTGGTTACACTTTGCTTGGGTCAAATATCCAAGGCAATCCATATATTGGTTCTCCTTCACAAGGAGGTGGGGGAAAAACTTCTTCTCAAGGGAGAAGTACAAACCCACCAAATCCCTCTTAAGGGATAGGTCCATTACCTACACACGCAATGGTTGGAACTAATCCTCCACCAAATCCCCCTATTCCATACTTGGCATCCCTCAATATTCCCGATTTAACCAAACTCACGAATGATCCCATTTTGCATGATGCCACTTGGCCCAATATGCCTACCAAATTGCCTTTAGATACTCTGAAGTTTGAAGGAAAAACAGGGGAAGATCCCGCCAACCATGTTATGACCTTCCACTTATGGTTCTCTTCAAATAACATCATGGATGATTCCATATTCTTGGGGTTATTTCAAAGAACTCTCACTGGGTCATCAGCCAAATGGTATGTGGATGAAAAATCAAGGTCCCATGTGACCTTTGAATCATTGGCCAAGTCCTTTTTGTCCTTTTTCCAATTACCAGTTCGTCATGAAACTAGTTTAGAAGTTCTCTTTGAGTTCAAACAAACCACTTGTCTCCATATCGCCAACCACATCCATGAATGTTGTCAGCGTTGTAGTTTATGTAAAGAAAAAACCACCAAAGAACAACGTCTTGATTGGTTTCTTAAATTGCTCATCCCTGTGATTGCAAAGGATGTATCATCCACTTTTCCTCAATAAGAAGAGGAAGCCATCAAGAAAGCCCAACAATTTGACCTTATATATGCTCAATCAAGTTACTTGTACACAATATTTCCTCACGTACCTAGACCCCTACCATTTGGCCATGACAAACCTGAGATGTCCCACGCTGCAGATGGGTTGATTGGTTGTATGAAACATATCAGCCCTTATGGCCATACATCACCTAATTATGGTGCAAATCAATATCCTCAACCATATGGAGGGACATCTTATTACCCCTCCTCCCACTCACCAACAATCATATCATGTTGTTCCCCCTCAGTCGTTGGGAGGACTCCCACCGGTACCCCAGATGTATCCAACCCCTTAATAAAGCATGGGTCCACCCCAAACCCCTATATATAACCCCAACAGTGGTGGAAGTACTTCAACTTCATATACGCCATATGGACCGTCCCCACAAAACCATCCATATTTTACATTTCTCGGTCCTCCCCAGCTAGTTGCTCCTCCACCAGGACAACCACACGTCGATGTTAAGTTTGGTCAGCCCTCTCCCATTCAACGGGTTCATGATTTTGAACAGTTGACTATGAAATATCTATCCCATAAACTGAATTATTCCAAGAAGAAAGGAAAAAATCAAAATAATAACAACCTGGGACCAATAGGAAATAACCCTCAACAAAACCATCCCGCCAGGGGAACCAGAATCAAGGCAACCAAAACCTCCAAGGGGGAAAAAATAACAATCAACCACGACAAGGGAAGAACAATAACCTTAGAACTAACTTCCCTTGTGCTCTATGTGGTGAGTATGGACATTATACTCACCACAGCCCCCAAATTTCCAATTACAAACAGATGAAAGAATCCATGAACACACAACGCCCTCCAGCACCGCCTTCCCCTCAGTAGGCCCCACAACATTATTTGCAACCACCACCTCCGACCATTTTGAAAAACCCTAGTCCACACCAAGGTGTGATGAATACTCAACAATATATAATCTCGGCCCCACCACAAATGGGGCAATATTAAAACCCAGGTCCCAATCAACCCGGAAATCTAGCTGATCGCAATATCCTCCATACCAGTGAGGAAGAGATTCTTCTGCAAACACGCAACCATCCATACGGCCTACCTCTTGACTCTACCCCAACCACCTCAGAAGCATCCCCAAACAACCATTGATGATTCCCCGTCCTACCACTGAACCAAACCCTCGTATACCCTACATGCCTTTATGGTGGAATGTACATAACACTCATGATAGGGTAACCCATAACTACAGTCTAGTCAATGACTTAGCATAATCTCTTACAACCATGTCTGTGTTGGAGGTCCTCCAAACCTGTCCATCACAACAAAAAGCCCTTCTTTATGCCTTGGGGGTAGTCGACCCAGTGGATACTCGACTAATCACCTTTGATTGAGATAGTGGAGAACCACGCGTCCTTGCTCTGGTATCTTTTCAGATACCAGTTAAAATCTGGAACATCACAGTTCATCGGTGCATTATCAATGAAGGTGCATCCACATGTATCATGTCCAAAGTAGTATGGCAGAAACTCAACTCCCCTGAGCTAGTACCATTTGCCATCACCTTGAGAGATTATGATGGTCGACCATCATCCTCTGAAGGGCTCTTCCAAAATGTCCCCATAGAACTTGGGGGGAAACCATCCTCATTGACATTGAATTTATTGACGCTCCACTTGATTGCAATATCTTTTTTACACATAGCTACATGTATGCTATGAAGGCAACATCCTCTTCTGTGTTTTGTATGATAATGTTCCCCCATAAAGAGAAAATTGTCAACATCGACCAACTTACACACTACGAGCATAATCATTCCACCAACATTGATAACATCCTCCCCCTTGTCCACACTAGTTCAGATGCTTTTTCAGTCATCGACATTAGTCCTAGAATATTCAAGGACCCATCCTTGTTAGGGACTTATCATGGAGCACCACCTCTCCTAAACCCTTCTATTTCAACACAAGTGTGTGTAGTTTCCTCTAATGGAACAGATATCAGAGAAAATACTCCTCTCATTAAGTCCCCTCTCCACCTCGAAGTTCCACCAATAGAAAAATCACTACCTCAAGAATTCCCTGAAAACACCACTCATCACTTGTCCCGGATTTTCCACCCCTCCAAGGGAAAATCCCACTATTGGAAACAATCCCCCAAGCCATGAACCAAATCCATTTTTTCTACCCCCCACCCGATGTCCAAGCATTCTAGATAGTTGTTACCCTCACCCTTCCCAACATGGTTCTTTCCATCCCTATATGGTATCTCCATCCACACTCCATGGTTCCTACACCATCTCTCCCTCCTCAGACAAAGGGATTACTGATGCAGCTCCCAATACCAACTCCTAACACACCACCCCCACCCACAGGAAACATAGCCACTATCGGGGGCAGTCGAAGGAAGAACGAACCCATAACTCTACTCCCTCCCCGCGCTGGACCTCCTTGTGCACTATGCAAAAGAGAAGGACACCCCACTAATAGATGTCCTACTCTTTCCGAGTTACGCAATCTTATCTAACTCCCTAAAGCAACCCCATTTCTTGCCACTCCACCAAGTACATCCACCGCTACTACAAAGTCCTCAAACACACACAAGAAAGGGTTATGAACCAATTTTATGTGTGCCATATGCTTAGAATATGGCCATTACACTCATCATTTCCTAGCTCTACCTCAATTCCGCAAAACATTAGCCACAGTACGCCACACATCTCGGCCTGAGCCCTCTCAGGCACTCCCTACTAATGCTCACATTATTGACATTCGTTATATTTCATCATCAATCCCCGAGCGGCTGGGATATCATCCACAATATCTTGACATTTGGTTTATGTCCACCGCGCCATCACACCTCGCACATGATATCCCTTCTACATCCTCACCCCTTCACAACAATAACACTTCTCCATTGCCAGTTCTTCCTACCCTCTCCCAGGATCCCTTGGATTCTTGCACTTTTCACTACGATGAAGATATCTTGGAGGAACTGACTACCCATGATTTCCCTTGGAATGTGTTCCATCATCGAGCACTTTTTATCTCGCAAGAGGTATTTCACCCTCCTGATCAAGCCTCCCTGTGCGCAATCAAACCAAGGATTTCATTCCTCCGGGGCATGTTGACTGGTTCAAAAACCCTATCCCTACACCCGGTGCTTTTGAAGAATGAAACATGTCCAACATCTCCCCCACAGTCAAAATTGACATTTCCATTAAACCAAGCATCATAGAATAGATCACCATCGATGTGGCATTCTCCCCTGAAGAAATCATTGCTTACAAAGCTCTCTTTAAGGAATACCGAGATATTTTTGCCTGGTCATATACAGATATGCCTGGCCTTGATATTTCTATAGTCGAACATTGAATCGACACATGGCTGAATATCGCCCCTATTCGTCAAAAGCAATGCCCCCTACACCCATCCAAAGTCGTGACTATCAAAGCCAAAGTTGACGAGTTACGTGCGTATGGGTTCATTTACCCCATTGCGTACACTTCTTGGGTCTCCAACTCCGTCCCCGTTAACAAAAAATAGGGAACTATTCACATCTACAGAGACTTTGGTGACCTCAACCATGCTTGTCCCAAAGAAAACTTCCCAACCACTTTCATCGACCAAATAATCGATGATTGTGCTAACCACGAGACACTATCCTTTATGGATGGGTTCTCCGGATACAATCAAATTCAGATCCACCCAATATATCAGTACAAAACTACTTTTACAACCCCTTGGGGTACCTTTTCTTATCGCATCATGCCCTTTGGACTAAAAAATGCCGGTGGTACTTTCCAACGGGCCATGAACTACGTTTTTCATGATCTTGCTCGCATAATTCTCGCTTACTTGGATGACCTCACTGCTCGGTCCAAAAAGCGAACCCAACATTTAGACGAATTATGAATCGTTTTCCAACAATGTCGCCAATATAGTATCCACTTGAACCCTGTTAAGTGTGTATTTTACGTCACTGTTGGGCGCCTCCTTGGGTTCATTGTCTCCCAACACGACATCACTGTGGACCCCCTCAAGGTCCAAGCTATCACAAAAATACCACCACCTAAGACTTTACGCCAACTGTAGAGCCTACAAGGAAAAGCCAACTTTTTACGTCGTTTTGTCCCAGATTATGCCACTCGCGCACATGGTTTTCTCCACTTACTACGCCATGATATCCCATTTCGATGAGACGAACATGCTCAAACAACTTTTGATGATTTAAAATCCTCCCTATCCAATGCCCCTTTGATTAGTCCCCCCGATTATGATCGCGATTACATCCTCTACTTATTACCTCTGTTGTTTCAGTCGCAGGAGTCCTGATCCAGTTAGGGGATGATGGGCGTGAACATGTGATTTACTACATCAGTAAAAACCTTTCAGGACCACCCTTGAAATATAATCATGATGAAAAAATTGCGTTAGCAGTTGTCCTCACAATCCAAAAATTGCGGCATTGCATTCTGCTTCGAACTACCAAGGTCATAGCAGATTCCAACCCCATGCAGTACTTTCTCAGTCAACGACAGATCAAATGACAAATTTTCTTGGTGGATTGTTATCCTTTAAGAATATGATCTAGAGTTATCTACTCCCAAAATAAAGAAAGCTCTGGTCCTAGCCGAACTCATTATGACTTTTTCCTCAGACGCCAAATCTTCCCCCATCAATGAGGATTTCCTCGATGAACACCTCTTCTTCATCCCATCAGACAATCCCTGGTGTTATCGGACTAATTGGTAAGTGCAGACACAAACATATCTCCCTGAATTCCACAGGAAACTAGAACAAAATAAAACACAATACATACTTCACCTTAAACTTCATTGTTATATAAACTAGTTTAGAGAGGTACAAGTGAAATACCTTTTAAACGACGCTTGATCCTCGCTAGTGTCATCCTTGTAGCTCCTTCTTTGAGTTTGAAGAATGGTGAGCCTATCTAAGAATGGTGAGCCTATTCTATGTATAAGATCAAGGAGTTATACAATAAAATTTAAGACACCTTTATAGGGAAGAAATGTATTGTTGCATTATATTAAATGGAAAGTGGAGAATACAACCCATGCCTTGATGTTGCAAGGTAATCTTTCAATGTCTCTTTTCTCCAACACACACACACTTTTGCTCCAATGATTTTGATGAAGAAGATCCAAAATATGATTTACAGAACTAAAGCAAAACTCTCAAGCATAATCTGTAGTAGAATTCTCCATGCATATGCAAGTCTTAGCCTATTCAACCTTAGCCTTTTCCATGAGAGATCCCTATTTATATAGGGTGAAAGAGAGTTGTATGAGGGGATTAGGATGATCCCATTAAATAATATAAGTGAGTAAGATCCAAACTGATCAGAGGCCACCTCATCTTCTAGAAGATTCCCTTCTAGAAAATTACCGAATTTTGACTTTTCCTTTGCTTTAAGCATCGTCGCACCCTATGAAAAAACAACATGCAACAATGTCACAATCCAGTTTTAGTATAGAGTGCGACAACCAAGCATCGTCGCACCCCATGCATACATCAGACTGCGACGACCTTCCTTGTTATGGTTTTTGAAAGAGGAAAAGCAAACCACTTTTCTCATGGAGAAAGTCTCTTTTAATATTTTCAGGGAACATGAGCACATGGTTTCAGTTGATCAGTGAGGTGACCAAAATAATGTGTGACAGAATGCCCCCCAAAGTTTGAATATGGAACTTGTGATAGTTGAAATACTTTGTATAATGTGTGTGTCGAAAACAAGGAGTGCATCGATCAGGAACCTGCAAACAATCAAACATATGCATAATAATATACCATCTTCTGAGGTAGGCATTCCCATGCTCAGACTACAAGTGACTCTAATCATAAGTTTCAAGTGAGCCATGGCCACTAAACATACACTATGGATCCATGTCATCATGATTCAACATAGCCACCAGGAATACACTATGGATCTATGCTCTAACATAATTCAAATTGGGACATAGCCACGAGACATACACAGTGGATATACGTGTTAGTACAAACTTATGAATACTTCGTCACAACTAGAACCAAAATGATGAGATCTGAGGTCTTCATTTCCATCGTCTTTAAGTACAAATCTAGCCATGTGATTACAGGTGTCGAAGTCAAACATGGTAGAAACCACTTGATTATTGATCATTAATGAAAACCGTTAACAAGTGTGAGGGAAATCTCCATTGATTTAAATGATTCCCAAGGTACTATAGTACAATCCAACAAATGTGAATAAATGAGTTGAAGTCGAAAACTCAATGGAGTCTTCTAATCAGGGGCCAATGATGTGAACCCACTGTTGAAAGTGAAGAAACCTGCCATTGAGGCATGCAGGCACTAAGGTACTAAATGATTTCTAAATCTTGTTCCTGGATAATGATTTGAAGTCGATAGGAAAAGATTCGTCATAGGAGGGCCTTGATGTATCCCCCATCAATGACACAAAATATGTAACATATTTGAAGTATATCAGAGTATGAAGTGATTTGGAACTGACTCAGGGAAGGCCGACATGGTAGAAAATTTATAACTGCAGATGGTCGACTCGATAGAAGGCTTATTTAGGTTGGACTTCTCTTGAACATATGGATGACACGAAAGTTGTCTTGGCAGCATTGACTCAAGGAGGACCCAAAATGTGAACTTTTCGATGGTAAAACGAGAGACAAGTGGATTTCCCAACCCGGATACAATGATGAAGGGGGGTGTCATGTTCAAGAGAGACTATTATTGCCACTAACAAAAATATAGAGACACATTTCTTTCCTAATTTCCCCCCACCATTTCTAGTGAGTACCTATTTATTTTTACACAAGCTTGAGGAGGATAACATATGATTTTAAATGTAAGCTCATCCTTTGGACGATTCCCTCAGAGTATGTTTAAAGAACCCTAAGAAGGAGTGGTTCGGTCCCATATGGGTCTTTCTATGTTTGTTTAATGAGTCAAAATAGAAAAAACTTAGGGGTTTTTCATTTTTAGAGAGTCTGAAAAACACTTAAAGAGAACTCCATCAGGTATTTTTTTGTAAGTTAGCTTGATGATATTGAAAAATAGATAACCTACCGCTCATCAAATGTTTTCTTCAAACACTTTTATGAGCGTGAAAAGAACAAGATTGCTTGACCATGTTTTCATGTTTAGGGAGCTTGAAAAGAGCTTAAAGGATACTCCATAGGTTTCGTTTTTCATATTACTAATGCGAGTTCGAAAAAATGACAAAATATTACTCGATTACATTCTCATGGTTTCACGAGAGTGAGAAAGAATTAAGACTCTGCTTGGAGTTTTTCCTGAAAAACCCTAAACGGATCTGTACATAAGAAAAATATGCAAAAACAAATCGAAAAGGGTGGACCCTTGTTCAAATGTATCGTCTATAGACTGTTTAATTTGCAAAAGTCAACACTTTTCCAAGTTGTTAAGACTTTAGGGCATGGATAAAATATAAAAATAATATAATTTTGCAAATAAAAAGTGGTAAAAAACAATAAAATAGGCCCAAAACACCATTTTACCATTTCATTTGCAAATTTACCCAAATAGTGCTCCAAAGCCCTTTTTCTCCCTGAGTTTCAATTGTTGATTATGAAGCATGTGGTGGATCATTTTGCGAACCATCTTCGTCAAACAGGTAATCTTCTTCTTCTTCATCTTTTCATGGTTTCAAACTTTGTTTTCATTGGTCAAATTTGGGTGTTGGGTCAATTTGTTGGGGCTACATGTGCATTGAGATCATTGCAGGTCCCCTATATCGTGAACTATGATGATATTTAATCATCGCATGTGACCCTATAGGCAAGATGCGACGACATCACTCTGCGTGAAAGCACAGCCCTGCGACGACCGCAACCAAAAATTTAAAAAGATAAACTTAACTAGAAAAACTCCCAGGAAAGAAATTTATGTTTCTAATCTTCTTTTAATGTTCCTTGGCATGATTCCCTTGGTCAAGATGCTTGAGTGGCATGAGCGAGAGCATGAGGAAGAGGATTATTTTTCTAGTAATGACCCAAGGATAGTTATGGCTCTAAGGCAATGTGGGTTACTCAAGTTTTTTAGGATTCAGGGCATGGGAGCCCAGTTGAGGCTGCTAGAGTATTTGGTTCACATGTGGGATGTGAATGAAAAATATTTTTGCGTGGGTGTTCATACACTCACAATAGATATAGAGGATATCAATTTTCTAACAGGTTTGTCTCCCTGTGGTTCACGGGTATCACTCACAACAAACAAGGGTGGAGGTGAACCTATGGATTACTATGTTTTCCATCATTGTGTGCTTCGTACCAAAAAACATAGTGGCAAGGTAGCCATCGGATATGTCCAGGATTTACCATTGCAAACCATCCTTTACACTGTTACTCACATGGTAGGGAGTGAAAATCCCCATATGTCTTTGCAAATCCATTTTTAGTATGTGATAGAGTGTATGGAACCCAGAGTCTTCAACTAGTGTGAGGGTGTCCTAAAAAGCATGAAAAAACAACTCACAAAGTGTCGAAACGGTCAGCTGAAACAATTTGGATATGGGTCCATTTTGGTATCCTTCTTCCTGGAGAGAGTTCATGTCCTACACCTGCATGTGGAGTGGGGTATACCCGCTCCACAAGATCCACATATGAAGAGGTGGTTGGATCTAATGGCTCAAAATGGTGGTGTTCCCATTATCAAGTATGACGATGTTTTCTTCCAATGGCTGAGGAATCAACTACTCATGGTGGAAGACTATGCATATGCCAAGAAATAATTCTGTGGGGATCCAGATCTAGCTCTTCCCAATGGATCCCAGTGGGGGGACATAGGTAAGAAGGAAATTTTTGTTTATATAATGTTTTTGATATTTTAATTATATAAAATGTTTTTTGTGTTATTTATCTAAGGACTAATCAAGTGCTCTCAATAATGCAGATGTGGGACCTTATCGTCCTCTGGGATCATCTCCCATCCATAGGCAAGGAGAGAGAGGTGTTGTAGCAGAGGTAGCTGTCGTAGATCTCGAGGCTATAGAACATAACCTGGAGGGAATAACCATGAATGTCCCTGATTCCACTGTGGATGAGATTCCTAGGCACTATCAACGCCACACAATGGGTGTATCTGCATCTATCGATCCATTGCTCCGTAAAGTAGCACGGGAAGTCACTTGTTATAGTGAGCAACATCCCTGATGATTTTTGTACATGAATCCATGAGCTTCACATTTTGATATTTTGGTCTTCGGAAAAACACAATTTTGTAATATTTATCGTTATAAATATAAACTTCCTACCGGATTACTTGTTTTTGTATTAAAAACGTGATTTTCTTTATAAATGTCTCAAATATCTGTCTAACACATAATTAACCAATGCATCTGTCAATGTATTTAGACATCTAGGAATGTGTTGATATTCAATGTAATCAAAATGTCTTTCCAAGAGGTGAATTCATAAATATACCCGTAACAAAGTAGGACTTCAGATGGAATAAATGTTACTCAACTGTAGTACTACTAACTGTGAATCAAGTCGTACAATAAGATGACAGATGCCAAGTGAAATAGAATTAGTTAACAACTCAATAACTGCACTATATTCCGCAATATTATTAGCTGCATGACCAAGGAAAGCACCATGTAGACTGATCAAATCATCTGTAGGTGCATAGATTGCCCAAGCAACGGACGCTAAGTTTTGAGTACTGCGACCAGCACCCTCAAAAAATACGATATAGGGTAGCGAAGACATTGACATCTGGAAACCAAGCACAATGCAAGGTAACTCGCTGAAAGGCGGAACCAAAAAACGAAAAAAACACACAAGAGTATGATACACTAAAAATACGCAACACTCATGCAAAAATGATTTAAGCATAGTACTTCTTCAAGTAAAGCCCATTTCTGGGTTCACTGAAAGGAAATCCATAATAATCTACCAGCTCATAAGCCTCTTTCTCCAACACTCGTTTCACAATATAAGGGCCCCGCTACATGGGCTCGAATTTACCGGCCCCTAGTAAGTCACGATCTTGTTCGTAAGGGAGAACTAAATCACCCTTAGAAAATACATGTGGTTTGACATGCTTGTCATATTGAGATTTGACACACTTTTTATGAGTTTCAATGACTAAAGAAGCATCACGACAGGTCTCGTCTAATTGCATCAAATATAAAAGACGTTCCTCTTCAACTGAGATGTTAGGGAGAAGTTCGATAACCTATTTCAAAGATGGGATTTCACATTCAATAGGAAAAATTTCTTCAATACCATATACTAATTGGAAAGGTGTGAACCCTGTGGAAGACTTAACGAATGTCTGATAGGCCCACAATGCTGAGAAAAACATCGTGTGCCAACTTGACTTGTGAATTCCTACCATCTGTCGAAGCATAATAGTGAGAACTTTGTTGATTGCTTCAACTTAGCCATTGTCCTGCAGATAATAAGGGGTTGAGTTTTCATGTCAAAAACCCAACTTATCGGTTAGTTCAGACATCATGAAATTGCAAAAATGACTACCATGGTCAGTGATGATGGCTTGAGGGACACAAAATCTAGTAACAATATGATTGAATATGAATAAAGCTGTAGTTTTCCCAGTATTATCAAATGTAGGCATCATTCAGTTTTCCAGAATAACAGTCATTCAAAGCTTTCTCAACTTCATCATAGGTGAGACATCATCGAAATATGGAATCAATACCACAGAGGTAAAGGGTATCACCAAGGATAATGTATTAGCGGGTGTGACACCGAATAAAACGTCGATATGTACTAGAAAGATCAGGCTGAAAAGTTTGGGTTTGGAGATAAATGATAATATATCCATACCATATGTTGTCAGAACTGATCAGAAAGAGAGATTCATCAGGTACAAAATCTTCTGCCATAGTTTCTGTTTCAATAGAGGGAAGGTCACATATCAATTCTGAAAAAACCAAGGACTTCTTTGACTTGGCGCGTTCAAACTCCAAATCAAAATCTTGGAGAATAACTATCCATTTAGAGTACTTGCACCCCAACAATTGTCGAGTGAGAATGTGTTGCATGGGGTTGAAATAAAAAATGACTACAGTTCTGCGTAATAAGATGTAGTGACGAAAATGTTGAACAACTTGAACAACTGCCAATGCCAGTTTCTCGTAAATATTTGGTTTCGGTGGTCGTGAGACCCTGACTCAAATAGTGTATAACATGTTCATCATGTGAATCATCCTCTTGGACTAGAACCATACCAATGGTAGAGTCTGAAGCAACTAACTACATGAAATAATCTCGACTATAATCGGGTGGAAACAAAAGTGGTGTACGGGTTAAGGCAAGTTTGAAAACTTCAAAGGCTTTGTTGGCAGTGTCATCCCATACAAAATCGCAACCTTTCTTAATAAGTCGAGTAAATCCTTTCATTAATTCATAATAATTGGGAATGAATCGACGTAAAAAATTTTCCTTCCCTTGCAAACTTTGGAGTTGGCGTAGTGTGGAAGGAGGAGGTAAATTGAGAATAGCCTCAAACTTCAGGGGGTCTACTCGAATCCCATGTATAGACATGATAAAACCAATAAGTCGTCTGGACTCCACACAAAAAACAAATTTGTGTGGATTCAATCGTATGCAATAATAACGACATTGTAAGAAAATGGCCCGTAGATGTGTCAAGTGATGTTAATGACGCATAGAATGCGTCGATAGATCGTCTAGAAAGGGTTGTATAATGTGCTTAATGTCATGAAAAGAGTAATACATAGCGCGATAAAAAGTGGCACCATCATTTTTGAGACCAAAAGGTAGTTTCTGGTATGTGAAGGTTCCCCAAGGGAAAATAAAAGCAGTCTTATGTTGATCTGCAGGAAAAATATTGATTTGATTATAGCCGGAGAAATCGTCCATCAAGGAGAATATTTCACTCTCGACACAATCATCAACAATTTGGTCAACGAAAGGGGTTGGATAATTCTCTTTGGGACAAGCTTTGTTTATATCCCTATAATATACACAAACACAGATCGTGCCTTTTTTTGTGTTAACCGACATAAGATTGGAAACCCAATCAGTTAAAGCCACAGGATAGACAAAGCCGACTTTAAGAAGTTTTTCAACTTCTAGCTTAATAGCAACAACTTTACGTGGGTGTACGGGGCGAAGTCTCTGTCGAACGGGTTTAGTGTCCGGGTAAGTATTAATCTCATGTACAACAATATCGGGATCAATACCAGGCATTTATTCATAACTCCAAGGAAAAATGTCACAAAATTCTTGGAAAAGAGATTTATAAGTATGGACCTCATCAACAAAACATGAGGCACTGATGTGAACATTTTCCATGACTCTGAGCTTAATCGAGATATCAAGAGGGATGGTAGGTGAAATATTACCCAAGTTCCCTTCATACAAAACATCGTGTGTTGGTTCAGGAACAGAGGAAATAACAACAATGATAGACAGAGTCAAAATTCGTTGATAACTCTCTATGGTCTCTGGTTCTGGGAAGATAATAGAACAATGATGCCCATCGCCCCATGTAGTATATTCCATATACATAAATTTCATGATCATCTCATCACTGGGAAAGACCACGTGAAACAGATCAGGAGACGTATCACAGAGAGAAGGAGAGCAAGGAGTTTCCGATTGAATAGATTGATAAGCTGATTCTACCATACTCAAAGGCATTCGGTTGCCGTAATGAAGACAACCACCAGAGCTAGGTACTATCCAAGGGTCATAACACTCATGGGTTTCACTAACAAAGGTTGATATCATTTTAATCGAGGCGACAAAAGGAGGAGGAATATCGGGTGGTGGAATAGGAAATGTACCCATCAATGATGAATCTTTTTAAAGACCCACACTGACATTCTCATAATCGAGAGGTGTTTTCGTGATGAAAGGTA
This sequence comes from Picea engelmannii, assembly GCA_009831015.1. Lineage (NCBI taxonomy): Eukaryota > Viridiplantae > Streptophyta > Pinopsida > Pinales > Pinaceae > Picea > Picea engelmannii. The sequence goes on along the minus strand of ML829843.1, from coordinate 18,258 downwards.
CGTTGTTGGTACATGAATCAGAATTAAAGAAGGCCATTTGATTGACAGTAATGAATTTTCCTTGGTGTGGGAAACGTAACACATAGAAAAGAGTAGAAACAACTGCGCACATGGAATCAATCCAGTTGCGACCAAGTAGAAGGTTGTAATCAGGAGGTGCATCAAAGACCTCAACCTCAACATTAACTGCCTTACCTTATAACATAATAAACAATGAAGGAAGAACACCATAAGGTTTAAACCCTGTACCATTAAAATCCTTAAGACGATTGTGTGACTCAGTAAGGGTAGGAGAGCCAATATCTTTCCAACAAGTGACAAACATAATGCAAGTCGAGGCTCCTTCATCAATAATGGTTCAACAAATATTCTTGTTTTCCACAACAACTTGGATTTGAAATGCTAATTGAGGAGGAAGCCTTGGAATATGATCTTCCAAGTCAAATATTATCAAATTGGTATCGGTAGGATCAATTCCACCAATATCCTTTAACAACACCTTCCATTGAGTAGGACAAATTTGAAGGACTTCGATAGCCGACATCGCAGAGGGTGCTTGCATAAGGTCTTCTACAATACTGTAGTTTTTGGCAGCACCTGTGTGAGGATTAAATGATGACTTTCGAACAACGCGCTTGGGAGGAGGACGAAGAACTGTATCTGGGCCCAGTCTTTCAAGATGAAGAGGACCGTTTGGAGGTGAAGTTAGTGGAGGATGTTGAACCAACAGAGGTGGTGAATCATCAAATTTCTCTTTCGAAGGAGAATAATCTTTGGCTCAAGTCGTGACTACAACTTAATTATTCTTGGAGTCACTAGTACACATAAGTACATAAGACATGGTAGAGGGAGAAGGCTGGTCATGAATGACCAATTGGGTCTGCTACTGACAAGGAAACGATTGTGACAAGACAACGGGTGTAGGAGGTGTCCTGTTCCATTGCAAGAACTTAGTAACCTCGGCACGTCGTGGACAATCTTTTGTATAATGATCCTCACCACAGATGAGGCAAGGATAACAAGGTTTATTCTTGTCTTTGTCATGAGCAGGATGGGTTTTGGGTTTATCATATTGTTGATTATTATTTTTTTCCTCCTTATTCTTACCCTTCCCTTTATTTTTATTTTGATTTTTACCTATAGATGTAGATTGAACTGAATTAACTTCAGAGGTTTTACCGGGAGAAAGAGTTGGAGTAGGAGTATTTTGTACATTAGGAGTAGTATACTTGGGATTGACATGACTGGCTTATTTAGACTGAGTCTCAACATGAAAAGTTCCAATCATGCCATAAACAACATGAGAAACTACTGGAGGTGTTGGGGTAGGATTTGTATATGGACGAGGAGCATCAAGGATCAAGTCATATAGTGTACCCATTTGCGAATAAATGAGATCTAGATATTGAGCACGACTAATCGCCTGCTCTTCTATGACAACACCACCCATGGAAACATCACGGGATATAAGACCAATGAGTGATTTGGTAAACCACTCAGCCAATAATTGATCAGGAAGGGGAACTTTGATTAAGCGTCTTCTTCTCCTCCACTCATGAATATGATCGAAAATGTGAGTAGAAGAGGATTGTTTAAATGAACTCAAAATTTTAGTTCCTATCTCGTATCGTATTGGTAATTGGTAATGCGTTAAGAAAGCCATAGATAAGGTATTGAACTCATTGAAGAATCCTCGTGGTAACTCAATATACCATTTGGCTACCGAACCCGTAAGAGTTCGTTGGAAAAGACACAATCTTACAGAGTCATCCATCGATGAGTTGGACGAACACCAAACATGGAATGCCATGACGTGATTATTTGGGTCTTCTCCCGATCAACCGTCAAACTTAGGAATGTCTGATGGTAATTTGGCAGGTATGAAAGGCCAATAAGGAGAATGAAAAATAGGATCATTCAAAATCCTATATAAATCCAAAGTAGAAGGAAATGGAAACTGTCTATTCACTTGAGGAAATTGGTAGTTTTGAGGAGCGAGTCTCGTAGGTATACCATTATGACCATAAGCAGTCTGTAGATAGTTATATAGTCCTGAAAAATTTGGCGGTGGAGGATTTTGAGTTGAATAGCCAACATGAATTGGTTGATTAGGTAAGATTCCTTGGAAAGGAGCATTAGACTGAAAATTTTGACCCCAAGTAGGATTCATAGAAACTGGATACGGTTGCCCAAGATTAGGGGGTACAAAAGAATTAACTTAAGGATGTTTCCCCCCAGATGATTGTTGATTCCCTTGGAACGGAAAATTCCAAGGTTGATATTGTAATCCAGAGATACTTTGTTCATAAACTAGGTTATGGCCTCCAAATTGAGGTTGCCCCCCAACTTGAGGTTTCCCCCCAACTTGTGGTTGACCTCCAATAGGAATTTGAAAACCAAAAGAGACAATATGACTTGTGCCTCCAACTTGATTGGAGCTACTAGGGACAGGATGATTAGATCCTCCAGGAGAAGGTAGAGGAGGAATGTTAGGCCCCTCGGAGAGAACCTGGGTAGGTGTAGGAACTAAATTACTAGCAACATTATACCCAGGAGGAATAAAAAGATTAGACCCTCCGGACGGATTCTGGGTAGGATTAGAAATGGAAGTATTCAAATCATTATACCCAGGTGGAAGTGACAGATTTGATCTAAGCAGAAGTGCTGTTCCAATAGGAGGTTGAGCGACCACCATATTTCCGGCAGAAACATGTGTAGCTTGTGGGACCATGGTAGAGTTAGTAAGCTGGAGAGGAAGAATTGTATAAGAACCAACCAACAATGGGTCTGAAACCGTGACAACATTACTATTCATACCAGTAAAATGATCTAAGGGGAATGTATAGGCAGTAGAAGTCACATGCATATGTGATGCCATAGGTTGATTAGAAGTTCTATGGCATAAATGACTCATTCCTAGTTTTTCAAAAATATGTTGTCCCAAAGAAGTTCTCCAAAGAGAACGACTAGGACTAGGAGAGTTAGGATTAAAATTTCTAGCAGTGTGAACCGGAGTTCTAAATGACTCACTTTGAAAAAGCAGATCGTTTACACCATACTCTGCGTGAGTTCCAGTAGGTATTCCAATATACTCTTCAAAAATAACGTCTCCTGATGAATTTATCCAGAGCAAATGTGGATCTTGTACAACACTCAATAACATATTTACGGGAAGTATTGATTCCTCCAAAGGAGTAGAGCTTCCAATCTCAGAGGCTATGTCGTTATTGACTACTCCTTCAAGAGAATCCTCTGGTGAGTTAGGAAGCAAATGAACGTAATCTTCTGGATCTTCCAGGGGTAACCCTTGCATCCTACGTGAATGGAGAGGGACGATGTTGGCCGCACCAAATAAAGAACGAAACAAATCTATGGTCAACTAGAGAAACAAACAACAATCACTAATAAAATCTAGAAATCAAACATGCAAACAAAACTGCTTATTTCAAAGTCACTAGTTGGTGATGAAATCCAACATTGCGAAATCAAGACAAGAAGGGGCTTGGATAAAGCGGGTAGAAAAGTTACATTGATGACCTACTTAACGGGCTTACACCATGGTGCAAGCTCCCACACATAATATTGGGTATACCCTCCAAGGAGCCCAAGTGAGTTTGGCCAATGTCGGTTCCAGATACCATGAATAATTTCCCCTCCATAGTCACCTCGTGTAAAGACCCTAAAGAGATAGGTCACTAAGGTCACAAATTACGACAATGATGCATGGGAAAACAGTCGATAGTCCGATCCACTCACAAAGGCAAGGTATCTAAGCCTGAAATCAACTCGAGAAGGTCCCCACATGATTGTATTCTCAAGTGACCCCCAATAACACACGCAATATCTACACTAAGACCAAAAAAGCAGGGTGAGTAACTCTTCCAGTCCTAATGCGACCTCATGATTGACCCTTGTATTAGAAGAGCTTCCCAGGACAAAATGTAGCAAGTGGATTTGAGCTCTCCCTATCACAAGATACTATTGTGTGTTTTGATGCTTTGAATAGTGTGCCTTACAAGCTATTCCAAAGTGCTATCCTAGCTAATGTTGGTGTAGAGAAGTTCTAGAAAATAAAAGTTGCTAATAAAATTTTAAAGTTGCATTGTATTTTAAAGGTTGTTGCTTACTCAAAAGGGAAACGGAAATGAAACTAATAATGTATTTGACCTTGACCCAATAAAATGAAAGAATATATTATTATGCAATCATTTAATTCGATGAACTCTAATTACAGTAGGGAGAAGGTGTCTCTTTTTGGAATACAAAATCTACGAAACACAATTTCTCAATTTTTGAAGGAAAAAGAGTCCAAATGATAAAAAACTACTCAATTTTCCAATTATTATCTTTTTACAAATATTTGAATCTAACAATTTTCTTGTAAAGACTACTTAAAAGAAGAATGACTTCAGTTCTTTCTTTCTCAAATCATATCAGAGACGTAATGAAGAAAAGAAAGAAGAATCCAAGAAAAATAACACATTCTCAACACTATTCCCAAATCAAACTCACAATGTAGACAAAAATGAAATTATAAGAAAACATTTTGTCAGATACAATTTTTTTTTGTCTCTCAATCAATTAACAATACAGGAACTAAAAATAATCCAAAATCCCAAATAAATCAAGTATTCCTTGTCAAACAATCATTCAGGACCAAGATCTCGAGATTACACCCTTGTGACAAGAAACCAAAAGCAAAACTTGCAAAGTTTACAAAGAAGAATTTCAATTTCCAAAAATCAATCAAATGTAGGCTTCAAAGTTATAAATCAATCATTCACTAGTGTCATAAGTCCATCCTGGGCAGTAGAGGCAAAAATGGGTAGAGAAAAGAAAAATGGCTATCACCCAACAATTCCTACAGGAATCGTCGTATGTTGTAGTGGAGCACAATGCGACGATATAAGATCGCCGCATGCTGTCAATAAGGTATAGTGTGATGTCGTCGCACTGGTCTACACCAGTAGAGTGCAATGTCAGAGGATCATTGCATGATGTTAATAGGGTACAATGCATCGATCTCTGAAAAAAAAAAAAATGGGAAGAAAGACAAAATTTCTCACTGAACCTTCAGACCCAGGGAATCAAGATGGATCACCCACAGACTCAGAGAATGAAATTAACCAAAATAAGGCAGGCTAAACACAAATAAGAGGCAAAAAACCAAAAAATGTCGTATCCCTAGTATGGTCGCCAATTTTGTTATCGGACTAATCGGTAACTACGGACACAAACAGATCTCCCTAACTTCCACAGGAAACTAGAACAAAACAAAACATAATGCATACTTCACCTTAAACTTCATTGTTATATAAACTAGTTTAGAGAGGTACAAGTGACATACCTTTTAAATGACACTTGATCCTCGCTAGTGTCATCCTTGTAGATCCTTCTTTGAGTTTGAAGAATGGTGAGCCTGTCTAAGAAGTAAAAACCAATATTCCAATGAATTCTATTTATAAGATCAAGGAGTTATACAATAAAAGTTAAGACACCTTTATAGGGAAGAAATGTATTACTGCATTATATTAAATGGAAAGTGGAGAATACAACCCATTACTTGATGTTTCAAAGTCTCCTTTCAATGACTCTTTGCTCCAACACACACACTTTTGATCCAATGTTTTTGATGAAGAAGATCCACAATATGGCTTAGAGAACTAAAGCAAAGCTCTCACACATAATCTATAGTAGAACTCTCCATGCATATGCAAGTCTTATCCTATTCAAACTTGGCCTTTTCCATGAGAGATACCTCTTTATATAGGGTGAAGGAGAGATGGATGAGGGGATTAGGATGATCCCACTAAATCAGAGAAGCGAGTAAGATCCTAACCGATTGGATACCACCTCATGTTCTAGAAGATTCCCTTCTAGAACATTCATGAATTTTGACTTTTTCTTTGCTTTAAGAATTGTGGCACCCTATGCACAAGCAACATGTGATGACGTCACAGTCCAGTTTTAGTGCAGATTGCGACGATCAGTCATCGTCGCACCCCATGCATACAACAGGGTGCGACGACCTTCCTTGTTATGGTTTTTGAAAGAGGAAAAGAAAACCACTTTTCTCATGGAGAAAGTCTCTTTTAATATTTTCAGGGAACATGATCATATGGTGTCAATTGATCACTGAGGTGACCAAAATAATGTGTAACACCTGGTATGACAACCAACTCGTCTACCTTCATACACAAAAGTTTGGGTCTCATCTTTCTCGAGATGACCGCCGATGCATTCGTCATCAGGCTCCCCAATACCTCCTCATCAAATACATTCTTTACTGACAAGGGGTCGATAAAATCCTTAGGCAATGTCTTACCATCAACGAAGCTGACAAATTATTGAATGATTTCCACAACGACGCTTGCGGTGGTCACCTCTCAGGTATGTCCACCACTCAAAAAATCATTCGAGTAGGATACTTATGGCCCACTTTGTTTCATGACTGCATCCATGCTATCAAGTGATGCAATAAATTCCAGCTTTATGCAAACAAAGCACGAGCTCCCCCAGATATTCTACACCCAGTCATCACAATCAAACCCTTTTGTAAATGGGGCATATATTCCATGACTTGCCATCCACCATCCAGTAATGGCCAAAAGTACATTGTCGTGGTAGTGGATTACTTTACCAAATGGGCTGAAGTCATGCCCACATTTAACAACAATGCTCACAAAACAACGTGTTTTTTCTTCAACCATGTCATTACCCAATTTGGAGTCCCCCAATAGTTAGTTTCCGATCATGGTAAACATTTTGAGAACGATATCTTTTCCGAACTCTCCTCAAAACTAGGCTTCACCCATGAGTTTGCCTCCCCATACTACCCTCAGTCCAATGGGAAGGTTGCGGTTGTCAAAAAATTCCTCAAAACCGTACTACAACGCACCATCAAAAAACATAATACCAACTGGCATCATATGTTGTTTTCTGCTTTATGGGCTTATCGCACGGAAATCAAAACTGCTACTGGTTTTACACCGTTCCACCTCGTTCATGGGATTGAAGCCAAACTCCCTATCGAGTGCGAAATCCCCACATTACGCATTGCCATAGAGCTCTTACCTGCCACTAATCCAATGGAGAAACACCTGATGACCTTAGAATCACTTTATGAAGACTGTCGATCTTCATTACAACACAATGAAGCAGCTAAAAAACGGTCCAAATCCACCTTCGCCCGCCATGTCAACCTTCGCTCATTCAATGAAGTTGATCTCATGTTATCCTATGATATCGCCCACGACACTCTCAGACATGGGAAATTCGAGCCACTATGGCACGGCCCCTTCATCATCCAAAATTGCCTCACTAAAGGCACCTACATCTTGGCCACTCTAGAAGGCTTCCCTCTTAAGGAACCCGTGAACAGGTTGTACTTAAAGAAGTTTTATGCCTAAGAATAGCCACCCTACCTTAGGTTTCTCATTCTACACATTTGTAGCATTTTTAGTCTTATTTACTACCACCACTCCTCATGTCTGATCTATCACCCGTGTTATTGACAGATGCATCATTCATCAGCCTACCACATTGGTTACGCTAATGGTGCTAGCCATTGGACCGAGAATATTTCTTCGGCCACTTGGGCCCTCTAAACCTCCTCACATATACTACTCCATTCCAGTGGCATATGTTTAGTCCTACCCACCAACAACCAATCCAAACATGATTTCGCCATTGGTCTCCTCGTCGAGGCCAGTCACCACCACATTCATCACCTTAGCATTCTATTAGATTCCTAGCTTGTCATCCTGCAACTCAACAACATGTACCATGTTCACGATCCTTGCCTCTTCCACAAATACCTACAAGTTAGACTCCTATCTCACAACTTTGATTCCATCACATTTACACATATTCCAAGAAACCTCAATCAAGTAGCAGATCACATGGCTAACCTAGTATTATATTGGCATTTATCACATTAAAAACATCATATACATAACATGATACATTTGTCAAAAGATAGCAATAGACATCATACATCATAAAAACAAAACAAAAAAACATGGATGATCACCAATATATCCACCATATATATCATAAAGGTCATAAATGTTTTACAATATATATATATACAATTTCCCATAGGCTCATGAGTCCCATCATCCCTATGAGTACAAAATCGGGTATCAAATACCCTATACAAAATTGGGCTCCCAAACTCGTACATATCATCTCGACACTCACAGTGCCCCTAGAGCTCCCCCCCGAGTCCCCTATCAACTAGAGGTGCCCCACCAGTTGGGGGCCCTCCAGCTCCTAGAGGCAACCGTCTAGTCATAGCTTCCCCCTCCACCGCTTCTCTGTAGATCAACGCATGCCACTCTGCCGATACTCTCACACACTGGTCCAGGACCTCGTCATCCTAGATATGGGCCCATACTTCCTCAGGAACACCCTGAAGGACCCGCTTGGACCATCGACGCAGATTCTCTAAAATGACCGAATCATCTCTCTGGGGCTCTCTGGATGGCCCTGCATCGACGTCATCCCGTCAGTGCCTCTTCCCAACCCTTGCCTCTGCGGGCTCCTGTCAAGATGGATCCCAGACGATCTCTGCCTCTTGCCCTCGGGGTCTAACATCTGAAAAACAACACATATAGAGTGTTAGCATCCATATACATGTCTGAACAACACTATCTACCAAAATCACAAAGACAAATAACACACATACCAATATGGTCCCATTCCTCCCCAGGAGGAAGCACCATGTCCAGATTCTACTTGTAGTCCATACTCGTGTATGGATACCGTAGAATCACCTGTGGCATCTGCCACCACACTCGAGCAACTGTGGCTGTAAAATAATGGCCACCCTCCCCTCCCCCATGTCGAGCCAGTACATGCACCCACCGCATCAATCGTGGATCTCGCCATGAAGTTGATGCCAATAGGATTCGAGGGTGCAATAAAGGAACCCTCTCCAAAACCAGGCCACCAAAAATGACCTGAATGCAAAATCATCGGAATCGGCACACAGACACCGATTCATCTAGGACACCATTTGGGTGTGCATTAGCACACCCCATGCAAACAGATCTCCATCCAAGACCTCCTCCACCACTCTCAACTGACCACCAGTAATACACTGAGTGCCCAAAGATCCATATATCCTCACCACCATGGTAGCAATGCACTCGGTCAACAAATAGTCCAAAGACTCAATCCGCATGACCGAACCCGACATAGGGTTCAGACCTGATCAATGCCGTGTCGCAATGGTCTCTACCCTATCTCCCGCTGCTAGATGGGGATCCACGACCAAAACCCTCCTCCAGAGTGGGATTCCTGTCAAAGAGTAGATATCCTCTGCCACAGAGAACGTTAGTTTCTCCCCCCGCACCATGAAGCACTACACATCAATATTCCACATCTAAATAAAAAACTAGAGTAAAAACTCCTACGACTGTATCAAAGGACAATCAAAAATTTTTAGCAACCTGCAAGATGCCAAGTGTCTATGTACTCCAGGATGATTCCTCACAACCTCTCTCAATCGGTCCTAGTCTCGCTCTCACCAGTGAACCGACATCGTACTCAAGACTCTACTGATCACCTACATTCACCCAAAAACACTTGATCAGCCACATCATCCTTCAAAAATTATAAAAATAAAAAAAATCATACACCCCTTAGTCTGCCCATAGTGCACAACTTTCCCACATATAGTTGTGCATCTGTGCACAATTGTTCTTCATATAGCTGCACACTAATGTGCAACTGTCACACCCATAGTTGTGCATGGGTGCACAGTTGTCCTTTATACAAGCACACATTCAATGTGCGCATGTCTTCTTCACCCACGTGCCCATATGCGTCGTTGTTAGCTACACAACCACACATTATGTGTGAGGTTTCTCAACACAACTGCACATCCAGGCATGCATGCCTGTTTGGAAAAAACCTGCACATAATGTGCAGGAAACCAAGTAGTATCCACACACACATGCGCATGTATTCCCCCTTTTCCCGTGCACTATTGGGCCCCTACCCTTAAAAAAACCTGTACGACCCTCCGTACAACCCCCACCTAACATCCATCCATTTCAAAAATGGTAGGACGATAAGGTCACTAATCTATCTCTCGCAACTCTCAGATCAATAGCCTCATCCTCCCGTAATCTCCAAATCACCTCACAACTCTCTCGCCAGATCAACAATAGTGTCAGGTACAAATGAGGTGGAATTGTGGGCCCACCATCCATATATAGGCCCTTTTTCCCAACTTCCACATTCTGTTACGGGAACCCAGAGCCTCCATTTTTCGATCCGTTCTCATCCATGAGATTCTGATCCAACCATCTACACAATCACATTTCCTGGGTTATCATATGCACTTTCCCCAGAGAAGCATTTTTCTAACACCACGTTCAGGTACGCATGCTCACTTTCAGTTTTATCAAATAATTGTTATATGATCTTTATCATCAGATATTGTTCACGTCAGGTATTTTGTTTTTTTATGTGTGTAGGTACTTGTTTAGCAAGATTACAACCCCTTCAGGTATATGTATGACACTGACATGTAGTTACTCCCTTTATAAACAATTGCATATCCCAGCCACACCCTCTGACATTTACCTTTAAGTTCCCTACATTCGGCTCTGCAGTATCTTTACCTCTGCCGCATTTTGGTATTGTCAACCGATAGCACTCTCCCCCACATGAGTTGTCCATTTCATAGTTCCCTTTGGAAACTTGACACTCATGTTGATTTCACCCCCTAAGATTGGGAGTCCCGATAATATTTTTCATTTTCGAGAATGAACCCCATACTTCTTCTTATCATATTGCTAACCTTCCCAATGGACTCCCCAGGTCATATCATATTACACTTGGTTCTATTAAATGCACCCCCACAGTTTCATTATCCCTCCATCTCATCCACCATCAGTTTTTCCATCTGCAGATTGTACTCCATCCACTTACCTAATACATAAACCCACCCATGGGGCTCCCACCCTCCACTAGTTCTCTTTCACAAACTTGTGATCTAAACAGGCCAACCCATATTTCATTGGGGCACTCATTTTTGTATCTCTATACTCAACCCAAATTATTCTTTATTTCTTTGGTAATTGTATAAAGCCCTTGTTTCCAGCATATACATAGATTTTTTAGTCATCATCCCCGATG
>ML829842.1:46598-57210 GCA_009831015.1 Picea engelmannii | reverse complement strand
TGGTTCATGCACATATTGCACCATGATCCTTAAGATACTTGTCCCAAGCGCTAACCCCGATGAAGGGGATAAGATGATCCACAAGGAACGCTCGTGCCTTTGTTGAATCACTTGGCTTGGGCGTTAGGCCTTCAAGTGTGTCTGGACTTGTATGTTTTAGTTGCTCTCAAATTCTCAATGGAACTGGCCTTACTATTCATAGCCTTGTTTAGAATAGATTTTTAATCGGTTTTAATTTAGTCTTGCGGGTTGTGGTGCTTACGCCTCTGGATTATTGTCCTATTAGTAAATTACCCGTATAGCGCAAAGGTTAGATTGGGGATAGTGGGTGGTGTTGGCGCACGTTGAAGATTGATAGATAAGTTTAGTAGGTTATTTTTGTACACCTCGAAATTGACTTAAGACTTGTTGGTTTATGGTTGAAAGCTCTTAGGTAGATCTGCGCGATGAAGAACGGATAGTAATTATGATGTCTGTTATAGTCTTGAAACCATTTAATTATGTTCAAGTAGGATTGGTAGTGATTAAATTACTTGCGCCATGCAAAGGATTTGACAATTACTCTCGCGACTAATCACGATGTGGGTGCGTGTAGAATTGTTTTACTCTTGTGCTTGGAACTGGAGATGATTATGTTATTTGCGCATGAAATGATTTGGGTGGATAATAGATACTCTTGTGCCATCTAAGTAAAGTTGATGTGTGAACGATTGTTTTAGATTTTAGGTTTTTGTGCAATTGGATTTTATTTTGAATAATGGATTAAAAAACTTTATTGCATCTTTAAATTTATTAACGGATGATTGTTGTAGACATTAAACTCGTTGTGCCTATAAATTTTATTGCATGTACGATGGTTTAGAAAATTGTTTATCTTACGCCTTGGCTTGCATCGTTTCTTGACTGATTTAAGTGATTAAGTTCTCTTGCGACATGGAATGTTATGTTACATGTGTTGGTTCATGGTGATGATGTGTCTTCCTTGTGTCGTATTTGGCGATTAATGTGTAATGTTCTTGACTTGGCTAGTCTTGAAAACGCTACTAATGTGTGTGTAGGATCAAAGGTTTACAACATATAAATGATCATACAAATAATAAACGCGACAAAGGACTGCAAAGTTTGTATTATGATATCTCTGTGGATTACAAAATGGTTGAATGCAGCTAAATAAAGTGACAATACTCGACTAGATCAATAGACAAAGGATATTAGCTGGAATACAAATAAGCAACTATGGTTGAATTAAATGACAACACTCGGCTAGATCAAAAGACAGAAGGATCTTAGCCAGAATATAAATAAGAAGCTAAAAGATAATACCCGGAATATGGGATCACTGCGGAATCAATGAAGAATGATGGAAGACCTGGATGATCTTCCCGGTGACTAGGGTGTGTCTTTCAACACCGAAATTAGCCAACTGGTGTCTTCCTCCTGGAATACACTGAACTATATCTCCTGAGATGTGCCTCTTCTCCTCAATAACAAGTCATAATCTACATAATTATGAATTAGGTCGTTGACCCTTCCTTTATAGATTTCCAAAACCCTAAATCATGTTGAAACCCTAATTCACTGTTGACTTCCAAAACCCTAAGTCACTGTTGAAACCCTAATTCACTGTTGACTTCTATTTTTAGCTCATAATGACTTAAAAGTTCTTTTAACCCTTTTTAGCTCAATGTCACTTTCCGAATATAACATCTGTGACTGGAGTGACCTCTAGTAAACCTGTTTACCCCTCTTTGGCCCTGGCTATAGTCTAACGGGGCGGTTTAGACCATTAAGCCTCCTCTCTGGAGCTCTTATTTGGAAAGGGACATTACAGTCCTCTCTTCCCAAAATTGCTTGTCCTCAAGCAATACCAGTCCAGGGTGCTACAACACCTTCTCACTCTCCCAAGTAGCGTCCTCTACTGGAAGCCCTCTCCATCTAATCAAACACTCTCTGATGACCCTGCTCCTCAGTTTCTGCTCCTGAAACTCCAAAACCTCCTCTGGAACTAACTCCAACTGTCCCTCCTCATCCAATGGGGGAAGCTCCTCTGATGTGGTAATGAATTGTCCCATTTTCTTTTTGAGGCAAGACACATGGAACACGTTATGAATCTTGCTCCCCTCTGGAAGCTCTAGCTCGTAAGCAACCTCGCCTACTCAGCGCATGATCCTGTAAGGACCATAAAATCCGGGTTTGAGCTTCTCGACCCCACTCTTCTTCAGAGATGACTGTCTGTAGGGTTGGAGTCTCAAGAAAACCAAATCTCCAACCTCAAAGCTGCGCTCTATCCTCTGCCTATCGTCACTTATCTTCTGTCGGTTTTGCGTTGTCTGCAGGTTCTCTTTCAACAACTTGAGAATCTCCTGACTCTCTATGATCCAATCCTTGGCCTTGGGAGCTCTTCTCTCCCTGAATACCAAGTCTACCAAAGTGGGAGCATTCTATTTGTACAATGCTCAGAAGGGTGTCATACCAATGGACATGTGGAAGGTGGTGTTGTAGCAATGTTCTCCTAAATGTAACCACTTTACCCACGTTCTCTGTTGTCCTCCTACGTAGTTTCTCAAATACCCTTCAACCCACTTGTTGACAATCTCGGTCTTCCATCTGTATGAGGCGGATAGCTGGTGCTAGGTGTCAACTCTATCCCCACCAATCGAAACAACTCTCTCCAAAATGTCCCTATGAACCGACTGTCCTTCTCACTGACGATGTTCTTCGACAACCCATGAAATCTGAAGACCTCCCTGAAGAAAAGCTTCGCTACCTGAACTGCGCTGTACTCTGTTGGTATGGCGTAGAAGTGAGAAAAATTGGTCAATCTGTCGACCACTACATAGATACAGTCCTTACCTTGGACCTTGGGTAGACCCGTGATGAAGTCCATAGATATACTCTCCTATTTCTACTCTGGAATGGGGAGTGGTTGAAGTATCCCTGCTAGAAGAGCATGCTTTGACTTGTTCTGTTGGCAAGCCACACACTCACTGATGTGTCTCATAACGTCCTGTTTGAGGCCCTTCCATGAGAACCTCTCTCTAATCTGTCTATAGGTTTTGAAAAACCCTTGATGGCCTGCTAGAGGTGAATCATGAACTGCAGCGAGGATCTTCTTCTTAAGCCCTGAATATGGCACCAAGTAGACTCTATCCTTGTAAAATATGACATCGTCAATGACCCTATACCAGTCATCCTGTATCTTCCCATCCATCACCTCACAAGCAAACTTGTTCTTGGAATATTCCACTAACAAGTGGGATTTCCAATCTGTTGAAATCTCCATCAAAGAAAATGTCCCAGGTCTCCTCGATAGTGCATCGGCCACAATGTTCTTCTTCCCCTTGACATACTCTATGTCAAATTCGAATGCCTGTACCTTTGTCACCCATTTCTGTTGGCGCTCATTGAGGTCCTTCTGCCCGAGAAAGTACTTCAAATTGTTGTGATTGGTCTTGACCACGAATTTGCTACCCAACAAATATTGTCTGAACTTGGTCAAGGCATTCATGATTGCCAACATTTCCTTGTCATAAATGGAGTACAGCCTTTCAGGTTGACTAAGATTTCGGCTCTCGAATACAATTGGGTGTCCTCCCTGAATCAAAACTGCACCGATCCCTTCACCGGATGCGTCACACTCTAGTACAAATGGCAAGGTGAAGTCTAGTAGTGCAAACACTGGACAAGTGCCCATGACTTCCTTCATGTGATCAAAGGCTTCTTGTGATTTCTTGGTCCATATGAAGGCCCCATGCTTGGTAAGATCTGTCAGTGGTGCTCCAAGTTGAGAAAAACCCCGGACGAACCGCCTGTAATGGATGCACAGCCCGAAGAAGCTCCTCAATTCTGTCACATTCTTGGGTGTCGGCCAATCCAGAATGGCCCTGATCTTCTCTTGGTGCACCTGTACCCCCTGTGCACTGATGATGTGGCCTAAGTAAAGCATCTCTGTCATACCAAACTCGCACTTGGACTCTTTGGCATATAATGACTGTGCCTCCATGATGCTCAATACCTCATCCAGGTGCCTCATATGCTCTTTCCATGACCGTCTATAGATCAAGATGTCGTCGAAGAAAACCAAGACTGATTTCCTTAATTGATCCCTGAATATATGGTTCATGCAAAACTGGAATGTAGCGGGTGCATTGGTTAGCCCAAATGGCATAACCAGGAACTCGAAGTATCCAAAATGACATCGAAATGTCATCTTCTCTATGTCCTGCTCTCAAATGATGATCCGATGATATCCAGAGCGTAGATCAATTTTTGAGAAGAAAACTGCCCCATGCAATTCATCCATCAACTCGTCAATGCATGGGATAGGGTATCGGTTCTTGATGGTTTTCTTGTTCAAGGCTCGGTAATCAATGCACATTCTCATGGTGCCATCCTTCTTCAGAGCTAAGACAACTGAAGAAGCAAATGGGCTGGTGCTCGGTTTGATGTGTCCCATCGCCAGTAATTCCTTCATTGCCTTCTCTATCTCATCCTTGAACCTCCTAGGATGATGATAAGGGGGGGTGATCATAGGTTTGGCCCCTACTCCAACTCAATGGTGTGCTGAAACCCCTTGTCAGGTGGTCTCCCTGGTGGAATTGCCTTAAAGACCTGTTGATGTCGTCCCAATAAATTCTTGATCTCTGTATGGTATTGTTGTCAACCTTCTGAATCCTTCTAAGTACTGATTAAGCATTCTGTGGCATATGCTACCTCCCCATGTCTGAATATCCTCTCCATCCTCTTGGATGAAACTGTCTTGGGTGCTCCTGTTGACATACCTCTTAGAACAACCTTCTTTCCATCCTAATCTCTGAATCCCATTTCCAAGTTTTGGTAGTTGGTAGTGATTTTTCCCAAGGTAATCATCCACTGAACTCCTAACACCACATCTGTGTCCTATAGGTTAACCACATAAAATGTGTTTCTCACTATGTAGTTGCCTAACTTCATCTCTAAGTTTGGAACTCTGTATAGACACTCCATTGTGTGGCCATCTACTACCGCAACATCAAACACCTCAAACTCCTCTGTCTGAAGTGCCCGTCTCGATACTAGTGAAGCGTCGATGAAGTTGTGGGTGGCCCCACCATATATCAGGGCGATTTCCTGTTGCCCCTGAATAATCCCTCTGGTACGGAGGGTATCATACCTGGGAACAAAAGAAAGGGTCGTTATGACTCCTCACTTTGTCGGTTTCCTCCTGTTAGCCTGCTCTAGCAGTTGTGGGACTACTAGAGGATGGAATCCTACTATTGTTGGTGGTCTACGGGGAGGTTTCTCCTCTGCTGGTGTTGAATCCTCCTCTGAACTAGTGGATCCATTGTCCTGCTCCTCCTCCTCACTGTCCACGCTGTCTGCTGCTACTTCAATATAATGAATCTCTCCCTTGCCCATGCACCTATGGCCTAGGACCCAAGGATCTCTTCAGCTAATGAAAATCTTCTTCCTCATAAGCTCTCGCCTAGTCTCATCATCCAACTTCTCCTTGCCCTTCCATTCTCTCTGGAATGGCTTCCTGTCTCAATCCCTCTAGGGAACAAATGGTTTGGAGAAACTTTTAGTCTTTAGCACTAAGTCTTACAGATCTCAAGTGAGAAGGATGGCATCCTGCAAAGTGGGAGGCCTGTATGCCTTCACCCATCCTCTCAAAGGCTCTGTGAGTCCTTCTGTGAATAGCATGATCAGCCCAGGCTCTGATATATCTGTCACTGCCATAGCTACCCGCTGAAACTTTGTGATGAACACCTCTATTGTGCCAGTTTGTATCAACTGGGATAGATCCCTGAAGTGTATCTCGGGATCCTTCCTATCAAACCTATCCATGAGCCTATCTATAAACTCTCTATAGGAGGTGATGCGAATGTGACCCAATGTCACCAGTCCATGATACCACCACTCGTGTGCCTCACCCTCCAATTGTAAGGTCGTGAAACTGATGACCTCTGTCTCGGTCATCTGGTTGGGATTGTAATATGTGTCTAGCTTCTGTACCCAATCTCTGGAGATGTATTTGGATGATCCATCGAAAAAATGGATGGTGAGTTTCCCAATTTTTTGGATG
The DNA here is from genome assembly GCA_009831015.1 of Picea engelmannii. Lineage (NCBI taxonomy): Eukaryota > Viridiplantae > Streptophyta > Pinopsida > Pinales > Pinaceae > Picea > Picea engelmannii. Next base: position 51,146 of record ML829842.1, on the reverse strand, counting down.
AAATCGAGGTTATGCCCCTGCTGTTGTTGTGGTCCTCCCCTCTGCGGCTCTCTGGGGAGGTTCCTGAATCTAAGTCCACAGTACTCGACTAAAGTCATGTCTTGATGGAAGTCACAACCCAATGCTGTGTACTCCCTCCTATACTCTACAATGTTTTCGGCATGAGTGGGTGGCCTCTGTCCTATCGATGGTGGTGCTACTACTGGGGGTGCCCTATGGAAACTAGGAAACAAGGGCCTGGGAATCCTACTTGTAGAGGTGTATGTGTGAGAGGGTGACTGGGGTCTACTACCTGCTCTCGAGTTCCCCTGTGCTGCATGTGGGACTTGTGTATATGGGGTGCCCACTCTAGCCAATCTATCCACCACCTGTGCCAAGGATTGAGACATGGTCCATTGACTAGCTAACATATGAATGATAACCTGCATGAAAGTTGCCTCTGGATCTACGGGGGCCTTGCCATTGCTCTCTGGTTGCTCATATTTGTCTCCTAGAATCCTCTCTGCCTTGCGCTCAGCCTCACGCTCTGCCCTTCTCTCTGCTTCTCTATGTGCCTCTTCCTCTTCCTCTGAGCTAGGAGGAATAAGGGGAAAATCAGGTCTATGCCTTCTTTCCTGATGCCTGTTGTAAGTGACATATTCATCACCTATGTGTTCACGACCCTCTAGGTCTTTTGCTACACTCATTGTCTTTAGTCACAGGCTGGCAGGACTAAAGATCTGATACCACTGTAGTGTTCCTGACTTGGCTAGTCTAGGAAACACTGCTAATGTGTGTGTAGGATCAAAGGTTTACAGCGTATAAATGATCATACAAATAATAAACGTGAAAAAGTACTGCAATGTTTGTATTATGATATCTCTGTGGATTACAAAATGGTCGAATGCGGCTGAATAAACTGACAATACTCGACTAGATCAACAGACAAAGGATCTTAACTAGAATACAAATAAGAAACTACGGTTGAATTAAATAACAACACTCGGCTAGATCAAAAGACAAAAGTATCTTAGCCAGAATACAAATAAGAAACTAAAAGATAATACCTGAAATATGGGAGCACTGTGGAATCAATGAAGAATGATGGAAGACCTGGATGATCTTTCCAGTGACTAGGGTGTGTCTTTCAACACCGAAATTAGCTAACTGGTGTCTTCCTCCTGGAATACACTGAACTATATCTCCTAAGATGCACCTCTTCTCCTCAATGACAAGTCATAATCTGTGTAATGATGAATTAGGTCACTGAACCTTCCTTTATAGCTTTCCAAAACCCTAAATCATGCTAAAACCCTAATTCACTGTTGAATTCCAAAACCCTAAATCACTGTTGACTTCCAAAACCCTAAATCACTGTTGAAACCCTAATTCTCTGTTGACTTCTATTTTTAGCTCATAATGACTTAAAAGTGCTTTTAACCCTTTTTAGCTCAATGTCACTTTCCGAATATAACACCTGTGACTGGAGTGACCTCTAGTAACCTTGCTTACCCCTCTTTGGCCCTGTCTATAGTCCAACGTGGTAGTTTAGACCATTAAGCCTCTTCTCTGGAGCTCCTATTTGGAAAGGGACATTACATAATGCTTGATATTGTTACGTTATTTAGGTGAAGGTTGTGTCGATGAAGTTGTTATTTATTATGATGTTTTTTTTACCTAACACAACATTAAAAGAAAAAAAAATTACTTGTTTTACGTTTCTTGTTATCGTAATGGTGGGGCCGTTACATATGGTATCAGAGAGGGTTCAACCCTGCGACTGTGGATCTCCACGCCTTCCATGAATTAAGCCCTTGATTAATACTCATCGCTAATTGACATATTATTTTTTCGATGCGGTAATCATGACTAGAGGATGCTGCAGAAATTCACGATGTGGTACCAGGGGAGGAGGCGCGATGCCTCTAGTAGCACCCACTCCTTAGGGGTCCAATCCCCAAGGAGAATAAAAAGTTTTGAGCATGAGAAAATTGTCACGCAGGATGCGTTGGGTCTAACAAGGTCCTTCCAAGGAAATGTCAGAGGCCTTGACTAACCATTTGTACTGATATGAGGCCTGTATCTTAGGATGGGTGACCACCTGGGAAGTCCTGGTTACTGGGTGAAAGCCTCGGAAGTGATGATCGATGCTATGCGATTCATTTCGCTGGTTTCAATCCCATTTCTTCACCCATGTGAGCATCACTTGATGCAATGAGTGCTAAGTGGATAAACTCCACAGTAGTAATTATTATTCATGTTGAAAGAAGTATGGAATTTATACAAATAGTTGAGATGGTTCAATCTCTTTAACTAAATAACAGAAAATAAACTAAATGTAACTGACATAGTTAACTAACACTGTCCTGTAGGATTAGTTAACATTCCCCCCTTAATCTGAAGGGACATATGACATGCCAAGCTGCATTCTGAATTTCTCAATTTTTTCACAGTGCAGTGCTTTAGTAAAGATATCGGCAATTTTCTTTGATGTAGAACAATGTGTTAGATGAATGGTTTTGGCCTCAACATAATGTCAAATCAAATGATATTTGGTGTTGATATGTTTGGTTCGATCATGGATTTAGTATTTTTGGCCAATTGTATTGCATATGTATTGTCAACAAAGAGAGGTGTTGAAGTCATATGTTTCTCCTGTAAGTCTTCAAGAATTTTCTGAAGCCAAATGATTTCTTTTGTGGCTTGAGTTGTTGCAACGTATTCAGCTTCAGTTGTAGAACCATCATGAACTGATTTCTTTCATGATCTCCAAGTGATGGTTGATGATCCAAGATTCATCAAATAACTTGAAGTAGACACTCCATGCTCTTTATCTTCATCAAAGTCAGAATCTGAATAACCAATGAGATGGAAGTTTGAAGATTTAGAATATTTGATGCCATATGATTGAGTGTATTTTAATTATTTGAGCACTCGTTTTGTTGTTGTCCAATGGCCTTCACAGGGCTGATGCATAAACCTGGAAAGTATTCCTACAACAAAAGTTATGTGAGGATGAGTAGTAGTAAGATAAATTAAATTTCCACCAAGTTGTCTATACTTTGTTGGATCTTCAAATGAACTACCTTCATTTGAGGTAAGTTTTAGATTATGCTCCAATGGAGTAGAAACAAGATTACAATCCTTCATCTCAAATTTGATCAATAGTTATCCAATATATTTCTTCTGAGAAATAAAAATGTGCTTCGGTTTTTGATCTACTTCAATTCCTAGATAATAATGTAGTAATCCCAACTCTGTCATATCAAAAACCTTTTTCCACTTCTTTTTAATCGACGCTATATAATCATCATTATTTCATGTGATAAGCAAATCATCTACATAAACAACTAGATATACAACTGATCTTCCAACTTTCTTAACAAATAAAGTTGCATCATCTAGATTGAAATGCTTATAATTCAACTTGAGAAGATGTTCAGTTAAATTTCCATACCATGTGCGAGGTACTTGTTTTAAACCATACAACGATTTTATCAATTTTCATAATTTATGCTCTTTTCCTTTAACAAAAAAACCCTATGGATGCAACATATAGACATCTTCTTTTAAATCTCCATTTAAGAAGATAGTTTTTACATCCATGTGATGTATTTTCCATCCTTTTTGAGTTGCAAGAGAAAATAAAGTTATAATAAAGCCCCATTTTGTTGTAGGGGAAAATGTTTTGGTATAGTCAATACCTTCTTTTTGTGCATACCCCTTTGCTACAAGTAATGCTTTCTTCTTGTCAAGTGAACCATTAGCTTTATACTTAATTATATAAACCCACTTACAACCAATTGGTTTGATGCCAATAGGAGGATCCACCAACCTCCAAGTGCCATTTTTAATAAGAGCATCATACTCTTTCTGCATTGCATATTTCCATTCATTACAACTAGTGGCTTCTTCAAAAGCAGTAGGTTCATTAACAACATAAAAGTTTAACTCAAATTCACCATACCTTTTTGGCATTGTCTTGGTTCGTGTTGATCTTCATACTGATTACTACAATATTTTATCAGTTTCAAGAGTCCTTGAAATAGGTTCTTGACGACCATTATTATCCTCCAATATTTCCTCAGTAGAAACATTATTATCAACCAATTTTTCTTCTACAAAAATATTATTATCATCAAAAACATTGCTATCAACTAATTTTTCTTCATTCTCTGTTGTTGTTGAAGGATCAAAAACATTGCTATCAACTAATTTTTCTTCATTCTTTTACTTGGTCTCATTCTCTGGTGTTGTTGAGGGAAAATCCACAGACGGGTCTAGAATATGAATCCCCCCTTCAAGATGTGGAATATCATTATCCCATTCATAATAAAACTTCTTGGAAGAGAAGCTATCCAATTGATTGAGTTGTCTATTAATAGTAGAAGCATCTTTAGCGAATTCGAGAAAAATAACATCTCTCGAAACAACAAATTTCTTGTTTTCCTCATCATACAATCGATAAGCTCTGGAAGTATTAGAATACCCCAAGAAAATACATTTGTGACTTCTTTCACCCAATTTGTCACGGTGTTGTTTAGTAATTAAAGCATAACATGGAGAACC
>ML829842.1:7854-33573 GCA_009831015.1 Picea engelmannii | reverse complement strand
GGCTAGGGGGTGAACGGAGCAAGTAGATTGGTGTTTTTTTTCTATGGTTGGGAGGAACTTGGTTGCTCCATTTGTTGTCCCAACACTTTGTTCAAATATGTACCTCTACTTATTGTTTTGTTGAATTGTTTATGTTTTTAGCTAGTAGAATAAAATGAATTGTGGGATCAGTCTGTATAGTTTGATTTTATTCTTTTAGTAAAGTAAGCAAGCTACTATGTATGTGGACTGTAAATAAGTTGAGTTATGTAAATATATGCATACATAGAATGTGCAGTCAAGTTAAATGATGCAGAATTAATGCTTTGAATCATAAACGTTACCGTATACTTATAGATAGGTATAGACATTTAGCTCGAGGGTTATTGGCCTATTGTAAAGGCTAAATGAATTCTAAAAGAAAAACACAGAAGGAGATAAATATATGTGTATATACTTATATATATTGTTGTATGTTTAAATTGCATAGAGTTGTACAAAATATCTAACATATTCACACACAGAAGGTAGTGTGTCGACCTCTTGAGTTATATACAATTCAAATACTTTTTTTATCAAAAGTCTATTTAAAGGACATAGAAAATTATAGTCCTCTCTATGGCAGCAAACCCAAAAGAAAAATTTCTAGTATATAGTAATGCATGCCATCATACTGTTTAAATCGGAGACCTTCTTGTTAAGAGTTTTCTCCCCTGTTCTAAATTGTTTGGTTTGTTTATTCCAGGAAGGATTTAAGATACAATTAACCAGGTTATCGAGGGAACCCTAGAAAAAAATCTATCATAATACTAGTACCCTAACATGGCACTCTGTACCACTATGAACAAAACTTGGAAACTGAGACTTAAACGCCGAGAGTCAGAACTCGAGTACCTTTTGATCACAACGAGCTCGTGGATCCAGTTGAGTAGAGTGAGTAAGTGCTATAAAAAAGGAAAGAATTGAGAATTAGTAAATCAGTGTTAAGGGTTAATTAATGCCGGAATAAAATTTCAATTACAAGAACAATACTTAGCTTGAGACTTTGGGTGCGAGTCCTTCCCATCGGCGTCACTGAGAAAAATGCCCATAGATCTGAGGGGAGGAGTGGAACCAGAAAGGTATGATGGGTACCCTTGCAAAGTAAATAGGGGTCCCATCATTAATTTGGAAACCAAAAGTCTTAATTCTGGAATTGTAGATAAGCAAGGAAAATAATGCCAAACCATTAATACTTTGATAATCTAACCAATTCATATGGATCATACATGTCACACAGAGACATCTAACGCCCTGTTCATATTACATTTGATATATTTTATGCTGAAGGGATGTCAAGTTTTATTTCGAACACAGAAATATAAGCACATAGAAAATTACTTGAATCAAGTTAGAGCCGAAATACTAAATCAATGGCTCAAAAGATAATAGGCAGATGGAACATTATTAAATATGTAAGCTACAATGCATAACCAAAACTGAAAATTTTACACAGTATAAAATTATCCCACAGAATTTCCCAATACAAACTGCAGGTAATGTTGCGAGTTATTGTTCTCACTTTTATTAAAAACTTACAAAATTATCATAAAGAAAATGCGGTCAAGAACATAATTCTGGACTTATAAACCACATGTCCTCTACGCTAATCTTTAAATTGTTTAAATTCTAGAGTAATTTCCCACAGTGAAAGTTTTAAGACTATAACTTTTTCTGTTCAAGTTCGAACAAGGTAACTCGATCTAGTTATTAAATCTACACAACGGCAAGGAAAATCTTGTCACATTTACAGGATTGAATTTACAATAGAAACTAATTCACAGATGTAATATTTGCACAGTGAGTCGGATGCATAATGTCTTCTAGAGTCAAGGGTTCGAAAGCTCATGACTTAATCAAAACAGGAAGAGAAAGTTTGTAATCTATATATACAAGGAGATTTAACCTAGTATGATCCTTAGGCGAGAGGAAGGTCATGAACCCAAATGAAAAATAAAAAGAAAAAACAAAGAAAGGAAACTCAAGTATGAGTGAAAAGTCGAGGTCCCGATTTTACCAGTAAAAACCCTCATGATTTTTGCAAAGTATAAATTTGACAGAACCCACATAAAATAATAATAAATTGTCACTTCCACGGGACACTACCTATATGAGTATTGATATATAAGTTTAAAGCTATAGATAAGAAAAAGTACATTTGTAAGGAAATATTGTGTGGTACTCCTTCATTAGATATGAAGTGGAAGATTTTTAGTTTTGTTTAAAAGTAGAATCTAGGTTGGAGTAGTTTTCCCTATAGACATGAGGAATTAACCAAATCACAGTCCTCTCAAGGATAGATAAATCTCTAGCCTGTTGAGACGACTATTGTGGCATGTACCGAGTTAATGTACTAAGTATGACCTCACAAGAAGGATATCAACTTGTTATTAGTGATTATAGGTTAAGATGATTAAGTAAGAAGTATCAATGCACCTATCAATTTTTTATTTATTTATGTAAATTTTCGGCTACATTACAAAGAAATTGTTACATTAAGTGTTTTACTAATAGCGCACAGTAAATCGTGCAACATGTGCACTCCATGGTAAGTCATGAGTGTTCAGTGACATAGTTTTATAGTGAGCAATATTTGAGACGGAACTGTGCAGAATGGTATGCATTCTTCATATCAAAGATCTGGTACCAGAGAAGGTTGATCAAGAGCAGTTTAATCACAAATTTGTCAGAGAAGCATCTTTGTTGTTAAGTAAAATATGGCTTCTACTTCAAATATGAAACCTCCCACTTTTATAGGATATAATTATGAGTTGTGGTCCTTCACCATTAAGGCATTGTCTGAGGTCAAGATGTATGGGAGATAGTCGAGAATGGATATGTAGAACCAATAGATCAGACAACATATAATGCACTCACACAAGCTGAGAAGGATGTATTGAAATATCAAATGAAGAAGGATTGAAAGGCGATGTTTTACATACATCAAGCCATGCATGAGAGCATACTCACAATATTTGCATCATAAAAGAAAGACAATGAAGCATGGGACATATTACAAACCTCTTATCAAGGTATGGACAAAGTCAAGACTTCTAAACTACAAATTATTAGAAGAGATTTTGAAACTTTGTCAATGAAAGATACAAATACAGTAGATTCATTTTATACCCATGTTATTGGCCTGATAAATCAGATTAAGTCTCATGGTGAAACCATAGAAGACATAAAAGTTGTTGAGAAAGTACTTAGGAGTCTTCCTCCTAAATTTTATACCTTAGTTGTCACACTAAAAGAGAGCAAAGACTTGAGTCAGTTTAGTCTAGATGAACTACAAGCTTCCCCTATTAATCATGAACACAGATTGAATAGGTCAAGTATGTCATTAGAGAATGAATTTTTCACTCAGTCATCTATAAGTCGTGGAAGAGGAAGGGGGAGAGATAACTCTAGAGGCAGAGGAAGAATTCATGTCAGAGGTGGACACAATAGCACTCCTGGAAACACCGGTGGAAGAGGTCAAAACCCAAATACCAGTCAACCAAGTGGTTAGAGAACAGATAAATCAAAGATGCAGTTCCCTTACTATAAAAAGTATGGGCATTATGCATATCAATGCAGGGAGAGATAGAATAATCAAAACAATCAATGTGAAGATAAATCAAACAGTGAAAATAACCAAACTAACCCTATGTTTATGGCGTGTGCTGAATAAATTCCCATAGTATCACTCGTTGAATGCAATATTGCTCAAGAAAGTCTGTGTGACATATGGTATTTATATTTAGGATGCAGTAATCACATGAAAGGAAACATATAAATTTTTTCTAGTTTGGATGAGTCAATCCCAACCAAGGATACACTTGGAACATATATCCAATTCGTTGTCTTAGGAAAAGGAAGTATAAACTTTTTAACTAAGAGAGGAGAACATACAGTTATTTATGATGTATATTATGTTTCTGGTTTGAAGCATAATTTGATGAGCACAAGACAATTGTTACAGAAAGGATGTCAAATCTACATGGAAGATAATCACTGTGTGATTATGGACAAATGCCCAAGCAATCAAGTTATTGTGAGAATCCAGATGACAAGTAACAAAATGTTCCCATTGACATTTAACCCGACCAAAAAGAAAAATATAGTGTTAGTTATTGGTAAAAAAAAAATATGCACAGTTAGAAACTACATTTACAACAAAAACTGCACGTAGTTCTAAAGAAAATAGTATGCGTAGTATCAAGAAAGGAGAAAATGATGCACAAATGAAGGAATCATTTCAATCTGATGTACAAGATGATTCATGGCTATGGCATTTCATATTTGTACATTTGAACTTTATAGTTATGAAGCTGCTACACACAAAGGATATGGTAAAAGCTTTGTCATTAATTGAAAAAATAGAAAGAATATGTGAAGGTTGTATTTATAGAAAACAACATAGAGAATCATTTCTAGTTGGAAAGTCTTACAAAGAAAAATATCCACTGGAAATAATACATTCAGACATTTCTAGACCAAAGAAAACTCCATCTATAGGAGGCAGTACTTATTTTCTGACATTTATTGATGATTTCTTAAGAAAGACATGGATTCATTTCTTAAATCATAAATATGACGTAATGGGTTGTTTTCACCAGTTTAAATCACTTGTGGAGAAACAGAGTGGTTACTGCATTAAGTGTCTAAGAATTGACAGAGGAGGATAATACATTTCAAGAGAATTTCATACAAGAAATTTGTCAAATGAGTATTGGGATGATGCAGTAGCAACTATAGTATAAAACATGAATATTCCGACAAAGATTTTGAAGAACAAAGTTCTTCACAAATCATGGACAAGATTAAAGCATAATGTGGCACACTTAATTTTTTTTGGTTGTGTGGCATATGCACATATTCTAGATGAGTTGAGAAAGAAGTTGGACAATAGAGGACATACATGTATATTTGTTGGGTATTCCGAAGACATAGAAGCATACAAGTTGTATGATCCTATTTCAAGAAAAACCATAATCAACTGCAATGTTCATTTTGTGGGGAATGAAGCATGGGATGGAAGCACATAAAAGATAGTCAAAATTATTGATGCAATGGAGCATGATGACATAGAAGATGAACTGGTTCTAGTAAAAACCACAGGACAATGCGTAGTTCCTTCTACAACTGCGACACAAATCACAACACAAAAATACTCCAGTAAGAAGTCAAAGATGATGTATGGGATCAAGCCATGGATGATGAAATCAAATGCATAGAGAACAATCAAACATGGAAGATGGTAGATGTACCTGAAGACAAGGATGTGATAAGTGTCAAATGGATTTATAAAACCAAGCAAGATGCATAAGGAAATGTGGAGAAGCACAAGTCAAGGTTAGTTGCAAGAGGTTTTACACAACAACCTCTAATTGATTTCAATGACACATTTTCTCCAGTTGCATGCATGGACATAGTTAGAGATGTGTTAAACATTGCATGCTAGTTTATCAAATGGATGTAAAGTCAACATTTTTGAATGGACACTTAGTAGAAGAAGTATATGTGGAACAACCACAGGGCTATGAGTTTCTAGGATAACAAGACAAAGTGTACAGATTGAAGAAAGAAATGTATGGTTTAAAGAAAGCTCCCAGAGCTTGGTACAGTCAGATATATTCCTAACTCAGACAAAATGGATTTTAGAGAAGTGAAAATGAGCCAACACTGTACATCAAAGAAAATAAACAAGGTAATATGTTAATTGTTTGCTTATATGTAGATGATTTGATTTTTACAAGTGATTTTGGCATAGAAGAATTGAAGTCAATCATGAAGGATGAATTTGAAATGACTAATTTGTGGTTTATGAGATATTTTTTGGGAATAGAAGTTCAGCAGTCCAAAACCGATATATTTATATAACAATATAAGTATGCGCATGAAATATTGAAAAGATTCAATATGAAAAATTCCTATGTAGCCCCAACACCTGTCATAACAAGATTGAAGTTAAGAAAGGAAGATAAAGGGTCCAAGGTGAATCCCACACTGTTTAAAATACTGGTAGGAAGTCTTATGTATCTAACANTATTGAAAAGATTCAATATGAAAAATTCCTATGTAGCCCCAACACCTGTCATAACAAGATTGAAGTTAAGAAAGGAAGATAAAGGGTCCAAGGTGAATCCCACACTGTTTAAAATACTGGTAGGAAGTCTTATGTATCTAACATTGACAAGACCTGATATTATGTATGGAGTGAGCTTGATTTCAAGGTTCACAGAAACCCCAAAAGAATCACATTGGAAGGCACGAAAGAGAATTTTGAGATATGTGAATGGAACAAAATATGTTGGCATTAATTACTCCACTTCAGAAGATTTCAGACTCATTATATACATTGATAGTGATTGTGGAGGCAACATAGATGACAGGAAAAGTACCTCTAGGTGCACCTTTCATTTTGGAACATGTATGGTATCATCAACATCAATGGAGAAACCCACAATGAATATTTCTTCAACAAAAGTAGAGTACGGAGCATCTACAAGTGCAACTTGTCGAGCCGTTTGATGAGAAGGATGTTAAAAGATTTGTTGCAGCAAAAACAAGAACCAACAATAGTATTTTGTGACAACAATTTAGCAATCATGTTATCAAGGAATCATGTGTTTCACCATAAAACTAAGCATATTGATACAAGTTATAATTTTATCAGAGAATTTGTGAATAACAAAGATATATGTTTAGAGTTTTGCACGTCAAAAGAACAAGTCATAGATATTTTCACAAGAGATTTAGCAAGAGATGGATTTCAAAATCTACGTAGTAGTATGGGAGTATGCAAAGTAGCAGAGGAGTGATAGTAAAATGTAAATTCAATTTTTGATGTAATTTTTGTAATCCGACCTACTTATAACTAAGGGAGACTGTTGGAAATAGTAATTACAAGTCGGTGAGCTCACGTCTCTGCCGATTTGTTATTTAGTCGATTTTTTCAGATAGTCATTTTTTTAGTAAGTAGATTTGTCTATCAATCATTATGTCTGTCAGATTGTAACTACAGTTTATCAGTTTATATTTGCTTCTACAAAATATTAGTCTATGTCAGTTAGCAAGTAGGGGAGTTAATTAATTTATCCGTTCTTTATCTTTCTACATTTCAGTTAAGTAGTTGAAAGTCAGTCGAATTAATGATTTTCTTTAATGTTAGAGTCGATTAGCTTATGTAAGAAGTCTCAGTCGCAGTAAATATATATTCAAATATGAAAGTAGTCGATGACACATGCATAGAGGTATAAAGAAGAGAGTTGTGAAGGATAATCAACAACAACTGAGGAGTCAAACAAGTTTGAGTATAAGCTCCATGTCTAAGAAAAGTTGTTCAAGCCAAATCTTATCACAGTATTGTACTCTGTAACCATGAACAACGTGTTTAAGTTAATATATATCAAGTAGTTTATTTGTTCATAATTTCATGTGTACTTTTGATCTTCTAAGTTTATAAATTTGTAACATCCTACTCTTGCATGCACCTGATGTGACTTATTCTTTGAGGACACTTACGTGAAAGTGATCTAGTTCACTATATGATTGACTATTTCACTTATGGATTATGATGATGTTGTGGATATGGTGATATGTTATTTCATTATATATTTGTATCGATAGGTTCTGTTGATTGGTTTCTCCTGAGTATGAAGGACTCTGGATAGATTGAGGATGTCAATGGTATCGGTGGACCTCCTTGGACTCCGGATCGAGTCAGGGAGTGGATTGTTTATGGTTTGATTATTTTGTTATTGCATATGTGACATATGACTGGTATATTATGATATTGTTTATGGATCGCTGACATGTTTGATTGGTGGATGCAGGCTGACGATAGATTGCTAATCAGACTCACATTTGGAGTAAAGGGGTCATGCATGAAAACCAAAGATATTGAGGGAGAGGTGTGGTAGAAGTCCTACAAAAACCTACTAGCACTCCCACCGTGGATCGAACTGTAGGTTAACGATTACCTAGTTCAAGAGATCCACGATGTCGTGAGGGGAAACTGAGACAGTTGCTCAGGAATATTCTAAGGGGCATGCAATAAGGCATGGTGCTTATTACTTAGAGGCTCTTAGTCTCCTACAAGGTTGCTTGATGGAGTTTTGACTCCAAGGGTTAGACATCTACCAAAATCAGTCAAAAGGCGATTGGCACCCTTGGAGCATGTAATGTGTCTTGAAGGGAATGTCACAGAAATGAAACATGAATAAAGGTGAGTGACACACTTGGAGCACATAGTGCATCTTGAAGGGCACATCGAGATGTTTAAACACAGGTGGGTCAATGAACCTAGGTGCCTAGAAAACAATATCTTACCTTGACTTAGTCAGCCTTAAAATATTTATGTATGAGTAAAGTTTATAATTATAACCCTCCCTTAAAAATTTGCTAAGACTAGTTGAATTTAAATCCTAGGTCTAAGTAGGACATGAGGAAAAAAAATTAATTAAGTAATTAATAAAGGGTGGATGAAGAAAAATGGGGGGTAAAAAAAAAAAAAAATTAAATTTATAATTTAAAGGAGGATTAAATTATTTTAAAATATTGATTGTTGTTTATGAGAAAAACTTGTTAAATTCAAACTTAGACAAAAGAAGGGGAAATTAATTGCAAAAGGAATGTGGAACATAGAATGAATCTAGTATAGAGAACCTTCCGAAAATGAACTCAACTAATATTTAAGAAAGGCATCAGTCATTAAGGGAATGTGAGGGAATAAAGGGACATCGATGAGCATTTTTAGAAACGCTTTTAGGTGGGTGAGGGAAATTTGCAAATTAATTTAATTAATTAAATGATTTTCTGGTGCAACTAAGGGATCGGGTGACAAGTGTATGGGGGAGAATATTCCTATTAACGATTTAATAAAAATAATTTAATGTGAATTTTGGCAACTACTCACTAAGAGAAATATATAAAACAAATGGCAATGAAGGGGTATGGATTACGACTCGTATGCATAAGTTATGCTGTCGGATTTTTCTTGACTGATTTTTCTTGTGGTAGCTCAAATACCCATATCGAAAAGAGAGTGGTAGCTCTACCCTCTCAGGCGAGATGCATGCTAGATTATTCTATGGTTTGTGTGTGTGGCCCCTTTGTGGCTCTAGAGGCTCAGGGAGAAGAAGACTACCCCTAGCATTAGCTGGGAGGTATCGATGAGGTCTCAGTGACTAGCAAGCAGAATATAGGAGGAACGCCAGCTATCAATGAACACCAACAAGAAATTTCGTCAGTTATGGTACTCCTATTAAATTTGCACTGTTTTTGTTTAATTTATGTTTATGGAATTAATTATTGTAGTAGTTGTAATGGTTTTCTTTAATCCTTGCTCAACGATTTAGTTTTACCTCTGCTACGCTATTAATTTTTATGCTTAAATTTTTTGTTTTTTCTCGGCGTTTCCACTCCCTGGCATTTTACCTTAACTCAGATTTGTAATCTCTTCCTCCATCTCAATATTCCTGAGTGAATAGAGTCTTCACAATTTACATGAGGTCTATTTGTAACATCCCTGTCTCCCCTAGCTTGTAATTATTCATAAAATAGGATTACCATGCTAAGGCATGTGAATAGTGTAAATGTATTATTGTTTGAGTTGCCAACAACTAATTATGGGGCTGAAGCCTTGAAAGCACTCGCCATGATATCAATAGAGGAAAGAATGTGAAAACTATAAGAGAGGGCTCATTATATTAAATAAACCCAAATTTCCCTTGATGGGGGTAATAAATCTCTTTCGAATCCCAAGGAGAGAAATCAGTTAATGAAGAAAGGACCAGTGGTTGAATTATCAACCACTCCCATGAATGGAAGAATGGTATGACTACAGAATGTCAGCCTGAAGTACCACTGGGTATGACAAACCAAGTTGACCCGAGTTCCCTTCTTACAGAAGGAACATGATGGGTCGAGAACCATCATGGGGAAAAGATATAAGAAAATTCGTAAGGAGAATGTAGGAGCTCTCTAACAGATGAGGAATAGAAGGCCGTGAGCTTGATGTCGAGTGATCATCTGATAAAACTCACCCAGGGCCATAACATAGATGGAAAATCCTTGAAAGTTTGCAAAGAACAGAACCCAAGCGGAAGCTGAAACAGAGAAAGAATCCTTGAGAACTGTGAGAGTTCCTTGGTGATATCATGGCTTGGAATAGGGGTGTCCAGAGTGATAAGAATGAATTCCTCTGAGCTTATGGTCAGGTGGAAGGATGAACACCCACAGCCAATTAGTTGTATACCACCCATAATATAATAGTAATCACATATCTTGTGTATTTAAATGGTACTATAAATTAAAGTTGGATATCTTATGAATTTTGCAGGGATGGATATGTTTGCCTAATGATTTATATTGTACCCTTTTTGTGTCTTCTTTATTATGTAATTAGGCAAGTAGGACATTGTATGAATTGTATGTGTTTTTTTTTATACTCATAAATGCTTGCGTCCTGTGGTGGCTTAAGCCAGAGCCACGAACTCTGAGTTCGTCGACCGTGGCCATAGTTTCATGTATGCATGTAGAACCTCCTAGTTGTTCTAAGTTCCTTGGAGGACAGAGTTTGTTAAGATCAGGAGAGGTAGTGGAGATATGCACAGGCTCTTTGCAAGGCAAGCAGAGACCGAGAACCACTTAAGTTCTAGACTTGATAAAGGAGCACAAGAGTTGTGCAGAAGACCCCTCTAAGTGTTAAGTTCAGGAGAAAGAGTGAAACACTCTTACATCCTTCATAAATGATGAAGCTCGGGAAGAATAGCAAGATTCAAGTATTGAAAGGGAATATCCTTTCATTTGGAGGATGAACGGACGAGACCTTTCGGGAGGATCCAAGGTCTGTCCCGACTGCTAGATTGGAAGAAGGGGCATAGGTGTTAACGCCTGACTTCTTCAGTCTTCACAAGATCAATGAATGTTGGTAATTATCATGAAGGGGATGGATCCTCTAAAACCTGAAGTCACAATGTGATCTAGACCGTAGATCCAAGGATCTATCGGGACCCACCTTGACCGTCGGATCTGTGAGAGTGGAGTTCGCGTGACGGGAGAATTGTGTGTTGGTGAGATTAAAATTCTGAAACTCGAAGTTGCAATGTGATCTAGACCATTGGATAGAGGAAGGTCATGGACCATCAATCTGACGTGAGCACATTAACACAAGGAGTACATGGGAATTCTAAATTCCCTAAGGACCAAGCTCAGAAGAGACTAGCGCTTTTCAGAAGCACAAATGAGGTCCAAGAGGCGAACTTGTTTCAAGTTCATAAGCTCAGGAGGGAAGCGGAAGTGGAGACCCATACATTAGGGCTCGAAGGAAGTAAATCGAAGGTCGAGACCTTCAAAACATATGAAATCTTCCAAGTCAGGGAAGAAAGAGAAATCTCAGGAGGAAGAGCAACAATGACTGTTGGATTGAGAACTATGAAATATCTAGACCACTGGGATCCACATCCAGACAATTAGAAGAGCGTGCAGGAGGAGATCAAATCTAGGCTGTCAGATCTGAGCACTAGGACCAATAGTCATTGCATCCCAACAAAATTGCACAAGTCCTAACCCTTTGAAAATGCACAGGAGAGTGGACTTGCGAAGTCCCGAAGTTTCGATGTCAATCAAAACCGTCCAATGTTAGGGTTGATACATGGCATAAGATCCACAACTTTGGAGGTTTTTGGACAAGCAGGAGGAAAAACAACCGAAGTAAATCCTGGTCATTGATCGCCAGGGGGATATGTGTCAGGAGATCATCTATTTCATTTAAAATCACTCTGGAGAAATGGTTGCATAATATTTGAAACTCCGGAAGCCCAAAGAGCTCGAGAGACGAAACGTTGAAGTGCCGAAGAGTCGAAGTGTTGAAGGGCCGAAGCACCAAAGAACCAAAGGGCCAAAGAGACGAAGGTATCTGAACCGTTATATAGAAAGAGACACATGGTGATAGATCGCAAGCTAGGGGTAAATTGCATTGGAGTTTTAGTTGAGAATTGAGATTCCCGAACCCCGAAGACCTGAACTAAATATGGACCGCCACATCGAGAGGGATGCATGGAGATGCATCATGGACTCCAAAGAAATTTGTTTGAGAGTTTTCAGTTGAGATTTGAGACTCTCGAAGTTCAGAGGGATGGAGAAGCCAAAGTAAATCTCAATTGTCCGATCATCCGAAGTAGATCTCAGTCGTCATATCGTCCAAAGTAAATCTCAAGCGTCAGATCATCCAAGGTGAATCTAGACTGCCACATCCAAAGAGACGCATGGTGATGGATCATGGACTCTAGAGAAATCTGTTCGAGAGTTTTCAGTTGAGATTTGAGACTCCCAAAGTTCGGAGAGACAGAGAAGCCGAAGTAAATCTCAATCATCCAATCATTCGAAGTAGATCTCAGTCGTCAGATCTTTCGAAGTAAATCTCAAACATCAGATCTTCTGAGGTGAATCTGGAGTGTCTGATCTAGAAGAGACGTGGCGTAGATCGTTGGATTCTAGCTAAAGTCCCGAAGTAATTAATAGTCATCAAATCAAGAGGATAGGTCGCATAAATATGTAGATTTCGTTTAAATACCCAAAGCAATCCTCAACTGTTCAATTCAAGTGGACACACAGAAGGAATCCACTTACTTCGAGGGGAAGTGAAGTTTGGGATTTGAGATCTCAAAAGTCCGGAGACTCGAAGGAAATATCGACTGTTGATTGAGAAAAGGGGTCACAGAATCGTTGATCTAGTTGAAAGGTCAAACCCATGAAGAAGAGGCAGAGTCATTGATTGATAAGGACATGTGTCTGAAAATAGTCAACTCCGAAATTTTGACGTACGAAAGAAAGGAAATTTTTAGACTTGAGAATTTCGAAGTCCGAAATTTTGAAACAAATCACAGTCATTGATTTTCAAGAGGTCAGATTTGAACTGAAGATTTGAAAGCAATAGATCTGAGTTGTCAGTTCAGAGGCACCATCAATATCATGAGATCGAAAGTCCCGTAGCTTTGCGGGGATCGGAGATGCACGGACTTTAAAAATTTGAGGGCGGGCCGCAATTCAAACCATGGTTTTGAAGAAAGGATATGTGGAGGGTCCAAGAGAATTACAGGCCGAAAGTTACTTTGGTTTCAAACCACCTTTCACCTTGCCTGCAATTGTGTGTTTTCATGAGGTTATCTCCCAAGGTCACCTTAAGGAGGGGCTTATCCGAAAAGGGGCCAGTGCCCAAACTCAGAGTTTTCCCAAGAACGAAGGGAAGGTCCCGGGTACCATTAGACCTGCACCTGGAAGTCAAAAGAGTCCGCGTTTAATTATAGAGCGAGACCATTAGGGTCTTAGAGATTTATTCGCTTCATAATCAGATATCCTTGACTGGGAGGTCAGACTGGTTCCCCGACTTCCCAAATTAGAAACCATGGATGGAGAATCTGTCCTTTAAGAAAAGAGAAAACTTTTATGCCCCATCGTGGGTGTGTTACAAATTGTTATCAAAGCATGGTTACAACACTTGGCCTACTTGGGCTCATGTACAATTCATGTAAGGATGTATTGTTATCTGCATTTACTACTTGAGGAGAAGGACTATAGATTGAACCTGTGATTTTGGGAATTCTTGTTGAATTTCAACAGAAGAATTTCTTTATCCCTTTGTCAAAGTGATAACTACTCTTACTGGAGTAGGGATTTGCTAATTAACATTTATAATAAGAATTGAATGTGGATAGCTGAAGGTGGCAGGGTTCTTTCAAGAGCAGTTGAATCTCGAAGGACAGATGACCTGGTTTCCATAACACTGCTTCTAAGCATGGGAAGTTGTAACTTCAGGCACTGATGATGGTAGATTATATAATGGTTAATATCCTTGCGGGCTTAAAGGAATTTTATAGGATGAGGTAGGATCCCTGGCAGTTATAGTTATTGCTCTATATTAAAATCGGAGTATATAATTCTTCATGACCAGAGAAAAGTGAGATGGGTAAAGCCCT
Organism: Picea engelmannii; assembly: GCA_009831015.1. Taxonomy (NCBI): domain Eukaryota; kingdom Viridiplantae; phylum Streptophyta; class Pinopsida; order Pinales; family Pinaceae; genus Picea; species Picea engelmannii. The sequence goes on along the minus strand of ML829842.1, from coordinate 19,591 downwards.
GTGGACATTGAGGCAAGAAGGTTTTCTTGTTAGAAATTGCCACATAAAGAGGAAAGTGACCCTGGTTGGTTATTTCCTTGAGAAAAGGAAACATCAATACAAGATATGACTTTGATATTAGTCTTGTAGGTGACGGAAATATCAAACTAAAGGACACTAATGATGAAATTAAACTATCAAGTGAATGCATGAGGTAAAAAGGTGCAAGATATGCACCTACTTATACATGAATGTGTATACATGATCATAAGGATGAGGAGAAGATCCTTGGGAAAAGGATATAGAAGCATGATATGTCCATGTGTGTGAATGACCTAGAAAAAAGTGGAAGCAATAAGCTAGCACGATGAATACTTATATGTGTTTAATTATGATTGAGTACATGAGTTTAATGCATTATGGAGCTTCCTAATATGAAGCGTGATAGTAATACCAATTAGGTATGAATGATATTAAATGTGCAAGTCATGCACAAGTATGATGTAAGTAAACAAAACCAGAATATGTATGGATACATAATTTGGGTACATGACAAATATGCATGTTTATATTCCTTATGGGATATTTGGTAAATTGTTGAAGCTAACTCATGGCTGAGGCCATCACAAATAGTCATGGATATGCAATAAGGAAGTTTCATGTTGAAGGAGTTCCCTGTGGAGGAACTGTGTGAAGAATCTATCAGGAAAACAAAGTCACAACCTTAATGACTGCTGAGAATTAAGCAGTGAGCCACAAGCTTATATATATATATATATATATATATATATATATATATATATATATATATATATATATATATATATATATATATACCAGAATCATGGATTACATTTTGAAAAACATCATGGAATGAATAGAAGACTAATAATGAATCTTGACCATTCTAATAACCGAATGGTAACATGTAGGATGCACAGGTTCATGATTCATTATGAGAAAAATATTTTGCTATTAAAGCATGTTAATGTATCCTAAGAGTTAGGATGAGCCTAACCCAGGGCTTCTCAGGAAAAGAGCAGAATGGTAACAATAATAAGTAGATTGCATAAGTAAAGGGCAAGAAAAAGGAGGAACACTTTCCTCACCCTAAGAACTCTAAATTGTTTAACGGAGCTGTAGGATTAAAAGAGCAGTTGTGGAAACCGATATAGTTTGTAAAAGGAAAGTAAACCCCCTACGTATGATTAAATGAATAAATGAGTACGTTTATCTGAATAGGCTTGGTTGAAGCCATAATTAAGAAAACGCAGTGAGGCCTTAGAGATAACTTGACTGGGCTGAGAAGTCCCAGGCAATGTAAAAAGAGTTGGAAGAAGGGGAGAGTCCTCAATTCTTTCCTTGGTGAGTATTATGTTTTCTCTTGGATGCGAAAGATGGTACACTAATGAAATTAAAAAGGTTTTGACACCATAGTGATAAGGATTGTATTGCTAAAGATACAATCGAAATCTGTTTGTGTTGCACTTGTGCAAACATTTGAGGATAATGTGATGAAGTTCATAAAGATATGCTAGGACATTTTGAAGATGTTTTATGAATTTGAATGTTATGATACATGCATTTGGTTTAATAACACAACTAATGTAATTGTGACTATGATGATGCATGATATGTATAGAAAGGAATTGGAGCTATTGAGGAAGACAATTGCCAATGATGGGCAACCTCAAGCAGAGGATGACCAGGAGAAGGATGTGGTTGAAAGATTGTTGGTAGGGCTGTAAAATTCCCCATAAAGCACCATTGATGAGGTAAAAATCAGAAAGAGGGTGTTAGCAGCTAAGAACCAGTATAAATATATTCATTCCTATGTGGCACAAGGTATGAAGAGATTTGGTAAGAACCCCTTCTGAAATATTTTATTGTCTTAGTGTTATGCATGAACATTTGAAAGGAAGTTGTATGCCTTGGGTACCCAAGTAAGGTATGCTTCAAGAAGGATAACCTGAATGATGGAGGTATGAACCTCTGGTAGTAAACATTGTTTGTAACCCTTGGAAGAATTCATGAACTGATATGTCATGAATGCATTGACCAATCAAGGAATTCTTAAAGCCATTCATGTGAAACTTTTGAGTTCATGTGTACTGATTTGGGATCATGATCGACCTATAGTAGGCAATATGGTTCTACTGTGAGAATGAAAGAAAATGAATAAGCCATATGACGAAAAGGTTGGTTAAATTCCAACACACCATGGCCAAGAATCTATCATAAAATGTGACGAACTTGAAAACAATGCAAGAGTGCATTGGGTGTGAATGTGGCCATGAATAATTGGCACATTTGTTAAAATCCTTTGAAATGTTGAATTACGTTTTGAAAGGGTTGGTATGTTGAAGTAAGGCATAGGCAAGGAATGGGATTCCCTTTTTATGTTTACATAGATGTGATGGATTGTTAATATGCACAATTTTGAAATTGTTTGTGATCACGTTGTAAAGGTGCAATAAATATGTATGTGCATGGAAAAGCTAACAATTTGTTTGGTTGATTGAAGTTGAAAGTGAAGGAAGTAAAGGGGTCTTGGACATGCCAGCGTTGTAAGCCCATAAGGAAGACCAATTTCTTGCTAAGCCAAACTGCTATGGGAAGGAAATTCCCATAATTATGAATCTGGTTCTTGTGCAGAACAAATATGGAAATAAAATGTGGAATTGGAAATCTGTAGGTGACAGATTTACAAGGAAATTCTGAATTTAAAATTTATGATGATGTCTCATGACTTTCTATATACCTATGATATAGGTGAAAGGAAAATATCTACGAAGAGTGCAGAGTTGAGAGACTGAAATCTCGGTTTTAAGGAAGAACTTTGAAAAAGAGTAAAATCTGATCGCATGAAATAGATACTAACAGTTTGTTTAGCTGTGTAAAGAATGAATTACCGGGAGAAGAAGAGTAACCTTCATCCTTATCTATTATAGTACCCAGAGAAGGAGAGTAACCTTCTTCCCTATCTATTATGGTATTGGGAGAAGGAGAGTAACATTCTTCCCTATCTATTACGGTACTGGGAGAAGGAGAGTAACCTTTGCCCCTATCTATTACAGTGACGGGAGAAGGAGAGTAACCTTCATCCCTATATATTATGGTGCTGAGATAAGTAGAGTAACCTTCATCCCTATCTATTACGGTGTCAAGAAAAGGAGAGTAACCTTCTTCCCTAACTTTAGCTGAGCCGAAAGGATGTCAAGCTGTAAAAGCATGAAAAGTGGCTACTATTGAGCCTTAAGAACCCCGTGGTAAGCCATGATCGCCTATAATATGTTGTGTTGAGGTAACACAGACTGGAGGGATGCCTCGGTAGAGAAAGTATGAGGGACACCTCGACTGTAAGACTCGGTAGAGTCTCTGGAATTCTTTATGTGCGAGAAAACATTGGCAAGGCAAGATACATCACCTAAGGGACTGTATAGCAGAGAAGAGGATGCCTGAGCCTACGCCTGAAGGGTGAGTGACCAAAAGGAAGATGAGACCTTAATATTTTTTGTAAACTATTGATTGGGATCATGCACATGATGGGTAGTTCTTCTTGTGAGAGAAAACCTTGGCAAGGCAAGATGGCTCACCTGAGGGATTGTATAGCAGAGAAGGGGATGCCTGAGCCTGGGCCTGGAGGGTGAGTGACCACAAGGAAGATGAAACCTTGATAGTTATTGTAAACTATTGATGGGGATCATGCACCCAATGGGTATGGCAAGGAAAAACAATGATCTTGGATAACAAACAACCATGTGGATACAAATCCACAAACTGCGCAGATAATTATTGTGCTAAGATTAGAACAAAATTTCCTATAAATTTTTATACAATGTTATCACATGAGACTATGATTAATATGCTTGTTATCCAAGAATTATTGAAATAAGATGACGAAGATTAAGGGTCTAAAACATGACCTGACCGAGAAAAAAAGATCAAGATTTTTGAAACAACTGAATCGGAAAGGCTTGACAAGTGTTTTGAGGAAGAACACTGAGGACGATGTTCCTTTAACGGGGAGGGTATTGTAACATCCATGTCTCCCCCAGCTTGTAATTAATCATAAAATATGATTACCATGCTAAGGAATGTGGACACTGTAAATGTATTATTGTTGGACTTGCCAATAACCGACTGTGGGGGTGAAGGATTGAAAGTACTAGCCATGAAATCACTAGAGGAAAGAATGTAAAAACTATAAGAGAGGGCTCATTATATCAAATAACCCCAAATTTCCCTTGATGGAGGTAATAAATATCCTTCGGATCCCAAGGAGAGAAACCAGTTAATGAAGAAAGGATCGGTGGTTGAATTATCAACCACTCCCATGAATGGAAGCATGGTCTAACTACAGAATGTCAGCCCGAAGTACCACTGGGTATGACAGACCAAGATGACCCGAGTTCCCTTCTGACAGAAGGGACATGGTGGGTCGAGAACCATCCTGGGGAAAATATATAAGAAAATTGGTAAGGAGAATGCGAGAGCTCTCCAGCAGATGAGGAACAGAAGGTCGTGAGCTTGATGTCGAGTGAACATCTAATAAACCTCGCCGAGGGCCATAATAGAGAAGGAGAATATATGAAAGTTTGCAGAGAACAGAACCCAAGCAGAAGTTGAAACAGAGAAAGAATCCTTGAGAACTGTGAGAGTTCCCTGGTGATATCATGGCTTGGCACAGGGGTGGAAACATTTCTAAGAATGAACGCCTCTAAGCCTATGGTCGGGTGGAAGGACGAACACCCACAATCAGTTAGTTGACTACTACATGTGATAGATAAGTAATCGTATATCTTGTGTATTTAAGTGGTACTGTGAGTTAAAGTTGGATATCCTATGAATGTTGTAGGGATGGATATGTTTTCTTAATGATTTATACTGTACCCTTTTTCTGTCTCCTTGATTGTGTAATTAGGCAAGTAGGAAATTGTATGAATTAGACATGTTATTTTTTTTATACTCGTAAATGCTTGCATCCTGTGGTGGCTTAAGCTAGAGCCACGAACTGCGAGTTCGTCAATTGTGGGAATAGTTTCATGTATGCATGTCGACCCTCCTATTTGTTCTAATTCCCTTGGAGGACGAAGTTTGTTAAGCTCAAGAGAGGTAATTCAGATATGCACAGGCTCTTTGCGAGGAAAGCAGAGATCAAGAACCACTTAAGTTCTAGACATGATGAAGGAGCACAAGAGTTGTGCGGAAGACCCTTCTAAGTGTTAAGTTCAGGAGAAAGAGCACAACGCTCTTAAATCCTTCATAACTGATGAAGCTTAGGAAGGATAGAGAGATTCAAGTATCAAAAGGGAATATCCTTTTATTTGGAAGACGAAAGAATGAGACCTTTCAGGAGGATCCAAGGTGTGTTGGGACTGCTAGATTGGAAGAAGGAGAGAAGGCATTAATGCCTCGACTCCTTCAGTCTTCACAAGATTGATGAATGTTGGTAATCATTGTGAAGGGGACGGATTCTCCGAAACATGAAGTCATGATGTGATCTATACCGTACACCCAAGGATCTATCAGGACCCACCTTGACCGTTGGATCTGTGAGTGCAAAGTTTGCGTGATGGGAGAATTGCACGTTGGTGCCATTAAACATCTGAAACCCAAAGTTGCAATGTGATATGGACCGTTGGATAGAGGAAGGTCATGGATCATTGATCCGACATGAGAACATTAATGCAAGGAGTACGTGGGAATTCAAAATTCCCTAAGGACCAAGATCAGAAGAGACTAGCACTTTTCAAAAGCACAGATGAGGTCCAAGAGGTGAACTTGTTTAAATTTCATAAAATCAGGAAGGAAGCGGAAGTCGAGGCCCATACATTAGGGCTCACATGAAGTAAATAGAAGTTCGATACCTTCGAAACATCTTAAATATTCCAAGTCAGGGAAGAAATCAAAAGCTCAGGAGGAGGAGGAACAATGACCGTTGGATCAAGCACTATGAAATATCTGGACCATTGGGATCCACATCCAGACAATTAGAATAGGGCACAGGAGGATATCATATTTGGTCCATCAGATCTGAGCGCGAGGACCAACATTCATTGGATCCCAAGGAAAGTGCACGAGGCCTAATCCTTTGAAAGTGCACAGGAGAGTGGACTTACGAAGTCTCCATGTTCTGAAGTCAGTTAGAACCATCCAACGTCATGGTGGATATGTGGCGTAAGTCCCACAACTTCGAAGGTTTGTGGACAAGGAGGAGGACAAACAACCAAAGTAAATCCTGACCATTGATTTCCAGGGGGATACATGTCAGGAGATCATGTATTTTGGGTAAAAGCACTCAGTATAAATGGGTGCATAATATTTGAAACTCCTGAAGCCCGGAGAGCCAGAGAGACGAAGCGCCAAAGTGCTGAAGAGTCGAAGCGCCGAACGACCGAATCAGTGAAGTGCCAAAGTGTCGAAGGGCTGAGGTGTCGAAGAGTCGAAGGTATCCGAACCTTTATATCTAGAGAGACACGATGCGATAGATCACAAGCTTCGAGTAAATTGCATTGGAATTTCAATTGAGAATTGAGATTCCCGAACCCCGAAGACCCGAAGTGAATATGGATCACTAGATCTAGAGGGATGCTTGGTGACGGATCATGGACTCCGAAGAAATCTATTCAATATTTTTCAGTTGATATTTGAGACTCCTAAAGTCTGGAGAGTCGGAGAAGATGAAAAAAATCTCAACTGTCTGATCATCAGAAGTAGATCTCAGTCGTCAGATCATCCAAAGTAAATCTCAAGCGTCATATCATTTGAGCCAAATCTGGACCACCAGATCCAGAGGGATGCATGGCGATGGATTGTGCACTCCAGAGAAATATGTTCGAGAGCTTTCAGTTGAGATTTCAAACTCCGGAAGTCCAAAGAGATGGAGAAGTCGAAGAAAATCTCAACTATCCAATCATCCGAAGTAGATCTCAGTTGTCAGATCATTTGAAGTAAATCTTAAGCATCGGATCGTCTGAGTTGAATCTGGACGATCTGATCCAGAAGATACGTGGCATAGATCGGTGGATTCCTAGTAAAGTCCCGATGTAATTCATAGCCATCATATCAAGAGGACAGGTCGCATAAATATGTATATTTTGGGTAAAGACCCAAAGGAAGCCCCAACCATCAGATTCAAGTGGACAAGCGACAGGAATCCACTTACTTTGAGGGGAAGTGAAGTTTGAGATTTGAGATCCTAGAATTCCGGAGACCTGAAGTAAATCTTGACTGTTGATCGAGAAAAGCGACTGCAAGACCCTTTATATAGTTGAAAGGTCAAACCTATGAAGTAGAGGAAGAGTCGATGATTGATAAGGACAGGTGTCCGCAAATCTTCGACTATGGAATATTGACGTACGGAAGAAAGGAAAGTTTGAGACCTTATAATGTTGAATTCCAGAATACCGAAACAGATCACAACCATTGATTTGCAAGAGGTTAGATCTGATCTGTATCATTGAAAGGGATAGATATGATCTGTCAGTTTAGAGGCACCGTCAAGATCGTGAGATGGATGATCCTGTAGCATTGTGGGGATCAAAGATGCGTGAACTTTAAAAATTTGAGGGAGGGCCACAATTCAAACCATGTTTTTTAAGAAAGGACACACGGAGGCACGAGGAGAATTGCAACCCGAAAGGTAGTTTGGTTTCAAACCGCCTTTGGTTGCGCCTACAATTGTATGTTTGTGTGAGGTTATCGCCAAAGGTCACCTCAAGGAGGGGCTTATCAGAAAATGGGCTAGCACCCAAACTCAAAGGTTTCCTAAGTGTGAAGGGAAGGTCGTGGGTACCATTAGACGTACACCCAAAATTCCAAAGGGTCTGCGTTTAATTATAGAGAGATACCATTAGGGACTCACAGAGTCATTTTGGCTTCAGAATCAAAGATCCTTGACTGGGAGGTTGGAATGGTTCCCCGACTTCCCAAATTATAAACCATGGGATGGATAATTTGTCCTTTAAGAAAAGCGAAAAGAAATTATGCCCCGTCGTGGGTGTGTTACACTATTCCTCTACCCTTTAGGAATCTTCTCGAGAACTACCTGATATGAACCTAAGGGTGATAAGTTTCCAATAATTGGTTGTTTTTGTCACTCCTTTAAAAGGGTTGATTATAGATCGTTTTACTTGAGCAATGTGCAATTAAAGGTAGAGTTGAAGTCTTATGTGCTTGAATTCGAAGTGAATGAAACCTATTTAGTCTTCCTTATGTGTGATAGGTCATGCTTGCATTTAACATCCTATGTGCAGAAATTCATGGAAAGAAAACATAAGAACATAATAAACATAATGGATATGACACTTCCCTTGATAACAGAGTTCACCCGATGTGGGCTACCTCTTCGGGTCATGCTCCAAAGCCTGACCGATTTATTCTCCTCATTGTAATGATATCTCTCCTTTACAAGTTGTAAGGCCAAATTCCTTTTTTGGTGATGGCAACAAGAGATCAGAATGTGATCAGGAATGTATACAAGCTTCACAAGTTCTCATACTCATGAGGCATCCATGATGTTGACATGGACACCATTCCCACATACTCAATACATAAAAAGAGGAAGAATAAAAGATGATCCGCATCAACATGGATCCATCAGATGCTCATATCCAAGCATAAATATGTAGCCCATACAAGATCCTGAAACCATGGGATTAAGAATTGCTTCATTGGCCACTTAGCATGCAAGTGACACAATTTCTCCATCGCATGTAATTGATTGGTTTGACGTGAAAAAATAGAAGAAAAGAATAGATAGAAGGAATAAGTTGATCTTGCTTCCTTGCTGCAGCCTCTCTATACTCCTTCAGACCTGTAACACACATGTCATTCTGCAACATTTAATGACAAAACAACATAATGAAAATCATGCTTACATTGGCTTCTCCAGAACTTAGCTCATTGATCTGAAGATTTTCTGCAAAAACATATCCCTTCATTGGATTTGTGTCGTCGAATTACCTAAAAATGACTGTCAAATTGTCTCCATCCGAGTCAGATACTTTCAGGCCCAAGAGACACCTTTGCCTCGGTTACTATGCCACTGCCTCTACAATAAATGACTCATTCTGGAGTTAAGATACTGAATATTTTCTCATATCAGAAAACTAATACCACCACTATCTCCATGCCTTGATCCGAGTCGAACACTTTCTTGCCGAAGAGACAACCTTCCCTCAGATTGTGTACCTGGTTGTACAAGTCCATACAAGTCCATATGGGCATTCTTAGACTCCTCTCTCGTGCTCTGTGTCTCCTCCAAACTCTGTCTAAGCCCCTTTTTATACAATTTTTTAGGCAGTTGTGCATTCATGAGGAAGTTGGAAGAGCGGTTAGTGGAGGATAAGTTAGGGTGTTGGTTGGCGGAGATCCCAGGGTCGAACCCCATGGGCCTCCCCTTTTGGAAAGTGGTTACAACAATGTTGGCATGCCCTGCCAAATCTAGCAGGCGACCACTTAAATGATAGAGAAATAGCAGGTGTGCCATATATGGCGAAACCGTTACACTATTTTTGGTGTATAGTTTAGCGAGTTGTTACATCTACCTGAAATGCTGAATATAGCAGAACTATCGCCATATTTGGTGGGGTTTCGTTTATATATATATTTTTTAATTATTCGGTTGTTGAGCCTCCTTGTACATTTCGGGGGTGCCACATGGCGCCCTCCTATTGGGACATGTGACATCCATTGATTTTACCACCTATTCATTGATGTCACCTCCACTTTACCTTGTGACATGTGGAGCCTTCCAGGTGGTGACATGTGGCATCATCTAGGGGTTCCACGTGGCAATTTTTTACTTGTCCACAAGGCACCCTAAAAATTCCAAATCTGAGTGACATGTGGCAACCTCTGGTGTTTCCACGTGGCATGTTGATGTCATCATGACACCTGTCACCCTCTACCCTTTCCACGTAGGCTCTATGGATGCTGACCTCATCTATACCGATGCTAACGTCAGTAGTACGGACGCTGACTCATCCATGTTGACTGGGCTAGGTTGACCAAAACTTTGACCACTTATATCTTTTGATCTGTAACTCTGTTTGATGAGCCGTTTGCACCATTATAAATATTGCGACATGATCTTCGTGATCATGCCATTTTAATTGAGTTTTTGAAACTTTGAATTTTTCCCTTTCTCTACCTGTTGAGGCCATTCTGAGCCTCCTGGGACACTTTTGAAACTTCTGTGATGTTCCCTAGATCCATCTAGATCAGGCATCCCAATTGAAAGGAATTTTGGTCCCAAAAATTCTTTACATTATAAGTTTCATGTCTATTGGACTTACAATAAGAAACCCTTACCAAAACTACCTCACAAGGCCTAACAATATCAACATGTGATAGAAAAAAAAGTGATATCAATAATTATCACTTTTACACAATACCCTTCTACGGGGTCTGAATCACAACATGTGATTTACAAATATGGACACTCTCTACTAACTCAAGGATTTTCTACATTTGTTCAACCAGTTTTTCGAATATGTCCTCTTTACCAAGCTGTCCTTTCTCTCGTAGTTGGTCTTCTCCTAGTGGCAGATTTTCCTGCAGCACTACCTGACTGGCTGTCTCCCTTGGAGGTGTCTTTGTGGTCTTCTTGTTCTTCTTTGGACGTAGATCTGAATGTAAGGCCCAACAAGTGGCCTCATTATGCCCATCTCTGCTATAATGGCTGCAGTAGCCTTTCTCCTTTAGAGGTGCATTATCCCTTCTCTTTTTCGTGTGTGGAAAGCAATCTTCCATCCTCATCCTTCTCCTGGTCACCATGAACTTCCTTCACAATGATTTTCTCTTCCAACACTGGGACACTATGTGGTTACTCAATCCACATAAAGTGCATGGTATTTGATGCCACAATCTCTATTTTATATGATTAACATGCTTATAATCAAATGACATTTTAGAGTTTTGAGATTTCTTATACCTCAGTGAGTTTCCTCTGGAGTCAAAGTGGCAAGAAGAGTTGGTATCAACTCTGTCATTGTGATGCTCATCTCTCCCTGGAGATGTCTTGAATCCTCGATCATGAGAATTTGTGCTCTCATCCTGCACTAAATCAATTTCATCTCTTGATGAACTATTGACCTGTGGAGTCTCAGTGACTGTCCTGGGGTCTTTTTCCTGAATAGTTTTGGAGTTTTCTCCAACATTCCTTGGGACATATCCTATCCTGGTATATCGAGGAAAAACCAATGCCTCGATGGGATCCATAATAACTTGGCCATTGGTTCCAAGTCCTCCTCCTTCCTATCCCATTTTTCTCATCAAATTTAAGCCGATGCAAGAAGCATGTTGTTCAAGGATTTCAAAAGAATCATCAGCATTAATAAAGAAAGGAACTACACATGGTTTATTTACCTCCACCTCAAACTGGGACCCTTGGTCTACTTCTTGAGATGTGTCCAGTTGTTCTCGGGGAGAAGGATCAATGGAAGATGCTTCTAGGAATCCTCCTTGGTTTATGGATGCATGTAGGTCATCTTCATTTGCTTGAAAAATTTTGCATGCATTTGCACTATCATGCTTGCACCCATAACCGGGGAAGTTGGCATGGTCACAAGATGGTCTTATCACCATCTCATTCGTAGATCCTTCCTCTATCTGCACCTTCATGGCTTGCAACTAATCTTGAAACCTTTGGTTCTCTTCTTCTGCAACATGCAACAGTGTCTTCAATCCAACATTCTCTGCTTGAAGCATTTGGCTGAGATCTTGAAGCTCATCGAACCAAGATTGTTTTGGT